>CATIWF010053840.1:0-14899 GCA_949630135.1 Balakata baccata
CTTGTATAGAGTTGAAGTAGGTGTGGCATTGCTTGGGAGTCAGATGGTTCACATTGGCCAGCAAGCAAAGTTGGTTTGCAATTAAATGTGTGAGTTTGGGGTGGAAATTAGGGCATAAACGCAATTAGTTAGAAATGTAAAGTCAACTGTTGCTGTTTTGTATGCAAACTGAAAATGTTTTGAAAAGAGGGTAGTTGAGTCAACTTCAATTGTGTAAGGCCAACATGCTAAACTTGGCAACTTCGGTTGATGTTTCTAATTCCATAGTTGTTGCCCATTATTTCCTTATTTTAATTCTTTCAAGTATTCAACTTCACGGCTAACATGATGTCAGTATGATTAATGCCTCAATTTTTTTTAGATCATTTTTTAGTTAACCAATTCATAATTTACCAGTTTTACAAATTAAATTTATTATTGAATTTCTTTTTTTATTTATCAAACAGAACTATTTAATTATAAAAATACTTTGATTAATAATTTGGAATTAGTTTGTTTATCGAATAAATTTAATCGATATTACAGTTATTCTATTTATCGAACTTTTATCTCTCGAATTTCTTAACTGAAATTCGCTATTTTTTCAACTAATAAATATTACAATTATTCTTTCTATAGAATTTTCTAACCATTTCAAAGCCTAAAAACCAAATTGAAGAAAAAAACTAATTCTGCTTCTAAAATAAAAAAGAAAGATGCACTTGAAGTCTAGTTCAAATAGTAAAAACATTTGCTCTTGAAATGATGAAATTTTGAATTCAAATCATTTTCTTCACATTAGGCATGATTTCGTCTTTATAGCGAGTGTAAGGGGATGACTATTCCCTATTAAGCTGTTCAAGGCTCACTGAACTCTTTAAATATATTTATCAATTACCTCTAGTACAAAAAATAAAAATGTTCCATAAAATCAAGAATTAATAGGGCCAGCTAATATCTTGAACAAATGGGCTCATTATATAGGGCCAGAGCTCTGACCAAATGAACGAAAGCCCAATTTCAGAATAGCAAGTTACAATTCATTGAAGCCCAGAGCCAAAGTCAGAATTGTACTCCAATTGCAATGGAAGATTACTTGTCTGCCATTTATTTAAAAAATAAATAAATAAACAAAAGGTTCGCTAAAATAGAAGACTCGACCTAAATATTATGTGCTTTCTCCTCATTTTGATGACTAATATTTCTAGGAAATAGAAATAAATTTATGAAAAAATTCTGAATGGGAATTCAATTTGAGATATTATAAAAAAAAAATATTACTGAACTAAAATTAATTTGTAAGTCTACTTTAATTCAATATAAATTTGATAAAATTAATGAAATTTTATTTTTCTTGGGGATAAAATAATTTAAGTGGTGTCATTTCAAATTATAAACATCATGTCTATTTCTCCAATTTATTAACATATTGATTCAATGTATAACTTAAATATGAGTGTCACATCTTGTGTGATTAAGATGTTATAATCTATTTATAGTTTCAATCCTCTTTTCATTAGCCAAGCTGCTCAAATCATTCCATTTAATATTATCATTACATAATTGACAATATCCCATACTCCCATCATTTTCTTTTCCTTTTAGCAAATTATAATTTGTTATATAATTACTAAATGAAATGTTAATATATCTTTAAGAGCGTGAAATGAAATAGCATAAGTGTCTTCTTTTTTAATTAAAGGTTTTTAACTCAAACTCCAGATATAGAATACTTTTAAAATTTAGAAAAAAATATTTTATTATATTAATTAGTTTGTCCAGCGCAAATATAGATAGTTTATAACCTAAGAATTATAAGATACGAAATATATATATATATATATATATATATATTTCTTATAGCTACTTAGTTGATAAATTAGAGCAAAAAATTGAACAAAATCCATGTACCTAATTATTTCATATCCTATGTCATATGAATTATGCATTGGTAGCAATCAAACACAATTGAACAAATTCTATACATAATTATATTATTATTATGTTAATAAATTAATGTAATCATAGTCGGCCAATCCTTAATTAAATAGTTGGGAAGCTATTGAAAAGAATTTTGGCATTTGGTGGGAGGTCAAGATTAAGAATCAATTGTGATTTATTTATGTCGTTACAACCCAACTAGAAATGCCCCATCATCCCACAAATTTGTCATATCTTACCCAAAATATGTACAAACTCGATCGAGAGACTATGACCATGTATCTAATCCACAACAATTTGTTTCATTTTACTTTGAAGATAAATTTTTAGCTAAATTCAGTTTAACGTGTTATCTATTAACTAATATAATCATTAAATGATATATATATATATATGATAAGTTTAATGTAAAGATGATACTGCAAGTGGGTATGGGTTAACTAATTAATTAGGCATTTGCTATCATAATTAAGATAGTGATTGATGTTTAAAATCCATCGTTCATTTATGTTATCATATTAACAAATATCGGCAAAGTCTATTAACTAATTAGTAATATGGTTAATTCTCAAGCATATTTTGAGTTGTAAGGCTTCAAATTCTTGAATGGTTGATTGATGTTAGACACCTCCTATTAATTCGGTTTACTTTTTTGGTATATTGTAAATTAAATTATTATACACACTAAAAAATCTGATAATCATTTCTTGGGATAGTTTTCATATTATGTTACTTCAATTCTTGGACCCTTTTTTTTCCTACACCCAGCTATAAACAAAAGCTCTTATAGATTGTTTAATGTTTTATTATATGGTTTAATTAGAGATTAATTATCTTTTAAAGGTTATATAACACATGATATATAACAATCATTTAGAATGCAATTATACGACATAACAAAGGACAAAAATGGGGTTGATTTTACGTATCATAATTGAATTTTACTTTTATTACAGTAAAATTATAAAACTTTTTTTTGTCCAAAAAAATTATTAAATTTTATTTTCGTTTCATTAAAATTATTTCTATCCAGTTTCCAGTGATACGTCAGCTGTCATATTAGATTTCTGATGATTTATATCTAAAAATTGGCCGAAAGTGATTTTAATAGTGATTTTTTGGAAGGAAAAAAATTTATAATTTTATTATAATAAGAGTAAAGTTTAATGATTATAAATAAAATTAACCAAAAAAAAAAAAAAGCATCCCCCTTCTAAGGCATTTGATGAACCTTTTATCTTAAATTAAAGCTATGCCTTAACTAACTGCTAAACTTACAATTATATATATATATATATATATATATATATATATATATATTTAGATAAATTATTTCTACCATTTCATCTATAAATTAAGTTAATCACTTACAGATATGCATTTAATTATTTTATTTTTATTGCAATATACATATATATTATTTAATAATTAAATTAGTTTATAGATGATATGGTAGATTGAACCTACTTAAGAATTTTTATTATTTATATATATATATATATATTTTTTATTTTTTTTTTAATTTCCACATTCTTAATGATGGATTCCTTGGAGATCCACACCTTTAATTTATTAATATTTTGAAAATATTTTGCCTATATTATTACCAGCATTAATATATTATTATTATTGTTCACGTGCTAATACAGTAGTTTCATTGCATTCTATTTTCAAAACTAAATTTACTCCATCCATCAGAATTAAAACTCTTTTTTTTTTTCAGAACATTTCAAATTTATGTAGAGCGAAAGGTTTATAATAAAAAATAAATAAAACTTATAAAACATATAAATCTTAATAAAGAAAAGAAAAGAAAAAAATAACGGTGGTCCCAAACTATATATATAGAAAATTGAACTCGGATGTATGCTGAATTTTATAATCTATAATTTCATGAGCAAATTCATTTAATTCCTGTAATTTACATTTATATTTGTCTCAGTTGGTAAAAGCTGTTGATTGTTTATATATATTGGCAGGAAAAACTAATTAAATGTGATATTCATCTAATTAAATTAGATTAATTATTAGGCAATACTAATATAGATTAATTACACAAGAAGTGCTGCTCATACTATTGCTATAAGTAGCGTTCTTAATTTAATTATATGCTAGTCTTCATTTTTGGAGAATTACTCTATATTTTATTATTAGTATTATTAATGTGGATTCTAAGATCGATCTTAGGTCAGGCTTGAGCTTTTTTTTTTTTTTTTGAATTTCTTTTATTTAATTATCTCATCATTTCTTTTATTTTTTTTATTCTATAGAATCTCAAATCTGAAACTATTTAAAAGAGATAAAATCCTTTATGCCACTAGAATACATATTCTACACTGGCTATTTCACATTTTTTATATATATTATAGTCATTATTTTCCTTATAGAAAAAGTTATAACATATATAGTTATTAGAAGTAGCTAAGTGGACGAATATATAGTTATAACACATAGCATGCATGTGGTGAGCTCCCATATTTATAGGAAAGGCAATCAAGTAGTTGACAAGCTTGCACGATGTAGAGCAAGTAACATTGATAATCACCGGTGGACAAATAAACCGGATTTTTGTGTCTTTTTAATTTATGACAATCTTAGAGGATGTGAAAGTTTCAGGTTTATGTCATTCTTGTTTAGAGGTTTCGAGAATATTTTTTGTATTTTTTTTAATTTTAATAGTATTCTGAGCCCTTAAAAATGATGAAAAATGTTAAGGTAATATATATATATATATATGATGAAAAAAATTAGTAGAAGTAATTTTTGATAGATAAAAATATGTAGCTAGCTAGATAGGGTTGATTTGTCATTTTTTTTTTTAAAGATTTTGTGTTCTTTTTATTAAGTGGGTTTTACTAAATTAATTACTTGTCACTGGCTTTAAACTAAAGAGAATATATATGATACGGGGACCATCTTGACAGAGAAAAACAAATCATCATAGACATAAAAGAATTCAAAAAACACCATGAACACCCATAAAAACATAGTTCAATCTTTTTGCTGATCAGACAATTTTCACTTAAGGTTAATCTTTATCTAAAATTAGAAAATTATTCAATTTATAATTTTTTTTTATTCTAACCATCTAGATTAATTTATTTTCATATCAGACAAACTCATTAAAACTTAAAGGAAATCTTTCTTTATATATCAAAGAAATTAAAACAAATGAACAATTACTAAAGAAATTTAAATTAATTTGATCATAAAGGGATGAGATCTCTGGGTCAATCTATTGCTTTTTGACATTTTCAATATATATATATATGACGATTAATAGTAATAATGTGATCTCATCTTTGACGTTGAGCTTCACTTTTTTTTTCCTCTTTCTGAAATTTCAGTGTATATGAACTCGCAATATCGTAATTTTAAAAACAATGACAAAATTAAAGTCAAAACTCAACTTTGAAGATGATTAGAGCACTGAAGAGTCAAAATTCATTTTATTCAACATATAAAAATTAAAAAAAAAAGTTGGAGAATTTTTTTTTGGAAAATTTTGAAATAAAATAAAATAAAAAGGGTGCGTGAGATTTTGGCAAGAGTTGGGAAATTTTTTCTTGACATTGTAACACCAAATGTTTTCCCTTGCAGTGCAAACGCAACAATTCTTAATCTTGAAAGAAAGCAAAGCTTTTAACTAACCAACCCCATTTCTAATTAATTAATATGTTGTATCTTATAAAAATATCTTATAAAAATATCTTCTTCAAATTTCCCTGCCGTGCCGTCACAACTACTCATGTTTCTTCAGACCTCACAATAAAATAAATTATGATGATTTCTCGCTACTTTTAATCATGGTAATTAATAATAACAATTAGAATAATCGTGTACTTAACCATTAACCAATAACTAGTAACTAGGATTATGAAATTTCGAGTTTGAATCTTCAATAAAATTTCTAAACCAAAACAAATAATCATGCACATTTATCACTTTTACTGAAATAATGATAAGATTTAATGTATATGTATATATCTATACAAGCTCAAACTCACAATTAAGTATCATACAATATATGTGATCATCCATTAAATCTGAACTCTATATAGAAAAAAGAAATTAAGAAATAACAAAAAAATTAGAAAAAGGAAAAATGAAACAAGCAAGCATCATAAAAGTAATTGATGAAAGCTCTCAGCACTAACCACTTATTTTCTCTGTTCGTCATGATCACCTGAGTAATCATCAAGGATTACTAAGCAAGTAAAGAAAAATATGTGGATCATCAATGGTGTAATGGGTTCGGACCCGTAGGGACAAGACGCTTCTCGACACCATACCTCGGATCAATCTCTCTTCCATGATCTTCTTCCTTCTGCCCTACTTGTACGGTTTGATCATGGCGGTGATCTTGATGATGGTTATGATGATTCTTGTTTTGAAATGGAGTGAAGTCAAATTTACTGGCGAGGACTTTTCTATTAGGCGAGAATCGGTGAGTTTTGATCGAAGAAAAAGAAGAAGAATAGTGCAGTTTGACGATAATATGTTTGTTCTTGATGTTGGTTTTAAGATTATAGCAATGGTGAAATAGTAAGAAGAGAAGAGAAAGCCAAAGAATGATGCATAAAGTGTATGGAATTTTCAAGGCCATGGTGAAAGAGTAGGAGAACAATAAGGGTTAGAAGAGGAAGCATGGAGAGCAATAAAAATCAAAAGAAACTATAAATGTAAAACAAAATGTTTTATTTGAAAGTTTGGCAGCTTGAATATAATGTCAATTAATTGGTATATAGAAAATGGGGAAGAGCTTGAATCTAATGTCAATTGATATAAAGAAAATGGGGAAGAGGATTGAATTATATGTATGCGTTTGTGTGTTTTTTTTTTTTAATTATTTTTTAAAAAAAATTTGGGTTTTCACTTTTCATTTGAGATTTGCTGCCACCTTTTTATGGTGATTCATTGCTGAAAGAGAAAGCAGGAGACATGGGAAAGAAGGGGGGAGAGAGGGGTAGACCCTTTTCCCAATGAGAGTTACTTTGAATTCAAGGAACAAAAAAGGGTCATTATAACAATTGTCAAACCTAGAATTATACTACGTTTGATTGTGTTTATTTTGTTTTTAATATATATATATATATATGTAATTAGAATAATATTTACCCCTTTTTATATGAAAAATCATTTTATTTATAGTCACTAAATTTTATTTTTATTACAGTAAAACTATAAAAATATTTTTTACATTCTAAAAAAATTACCGAACTATATTTTCATTTTACTAAAATTATTCCAGACTAATTTTTTTGTGACACATCAGCTGTCATGTCAGACTTCTAGTAACACGTCAGTTTTTTAGCCACTTAAATCTGAAAATTAGCTGCAAGTAACTTTAGTGGAATGAAAATATAGTTGAGTGACTTTTTTAGAAAAATTTTTTTTATAATTTTACTGTAATAAAAATAAAGTTTGATAACTGTAAATAAAATTAACTCATAAAAGGTATATGGGTTTTGAGTGAGGTGCGAGAATGATGGGGAATGTGCAATCCATATTTTTGTTATTAATATTTGCTTGATAAATTGAGTAAGGTAGATCGGCTTCCATAAGACTTTCAATATGGGATAGAGGATGTCATATTATTTCACAATGCCGATATAACTAAATATTAATACTTATAATGCTTTGGTTAATCTTTTTTTTTTTTTTAAGTTAAAAATTAGGTTAAAAGCCTATTTACCTAGCGAATTTTACAGAAAAGTTATTAAATTTCAAGTACTTTCTACCTGGTATTTGCATCTGATTCAGATAAATATAATTAGGTTCTCTTGGACAAGAATGATTTCTAAGATAATTGATTTGGTGTTGTTTTTTTGGATTTTTTTTCTCTGTTATAATTCCAAAAAAAAAAAAGTAAAAATAAATTATTTATTTTCATTGGAGGTCCAATGTGCTAATCAAACAACAAAAAAATAGTAATTTAACATTATTTCTTTTTCACAATTTTTATCATGAAAGTTATAATTTAATTGGTTGACGATAAAATCCGAATTCTAAATTTTTCTATCTCACGTACTATTAAAGTGCATGGAGAAAATACTCAGAAATGCATAAATTATTGGCATAATAAACAATTAAATATGAACATTAAAGAAAAAAAAGGTTAATTTCACCGATAATCATTTAACTTTTAGTATTATTGCATTAAAATTACATATTTTAAAATTTATTTAATTATGGTTTAATTTCACTATGTGATTTTTCAGTAGTCAACAACTCGAAAAGTTGTGCTAGTATTATAGTTGACACATGAGACGTGTTGCATCACTTTATAGGTCAAATAAAGATTTGACACCTCCGTTGACACTATTTTTAATTTATAGTGCTGATTTGGATACTGGGTTGTAAGCATACATGATGCTCTATTTGATTTGTACAATGACATGGTGTGTCTCATATGTCAACTGAGATACTAGTATAACTTTTTCCGGTTGTTGACTGCTGAAAAATCACCGAAAATGATTTTAATAAAACTTAATCATAATTAGGTGACTTTTATGGAACAAAAAATATAACTTTATTACAATAATACTAAAGTTAAGTGACTATAGATGAAATTAAGCCAAGAAAAAGTGAAAAATGAGTATATATTTTTACTAAACGCCATATGTACCAGCTAACCATATATTTAATTTTGAGTATTTCAGATTCCAAAGTGAATTAATTAATTATGTATTAATGTAATTGTTTTGCTTTTCATTTAATATAATAGTTAGATTTATATATTAAAGTGAAGTTTTACAAATTATTTATAATTTCCCACCTGCATAGTTTAGGAATTTGTTCTCCAATTCCCTTAATTGGTATTTACTAATCTCTAATCTAATACTTTTATTAACAGACATCCTTTTTATATTAGGTGTGTGTGTGTGTTTATAATAATTGCAGTAGATGTCCAACTGAACATGCTAATTTTATGTTAGCTATGAAATGAGCATGCTAGGAAATTAAAATATTTCCAAACTAAGATAAAATTTGTGTCGTGACTTTTAATCAACTAACTGTGGATCTCTATATTTCTTTGATAATATACCTAAATTTGATTGCTAGAAAATAATAATAGTGAATAAAAAATATCAACAGCAATATAGGTTAAACTAGTAAGCAATGCTAGAGAAAATAATTTCATTGATAAAAATAATGTTGATTAACTACAATAAATTGAACGAAAAGAACAGTGACTAAAGCTAATGCCAAAACTGATGCTAATTGAATTTGAATTGAATTTGAGAAGTTGTATTACATTGAGTGGTTGTTCATGCTTTCCTCCTCTATAGCTACCTTTCCTTTTTATAGCACCAGAGTCAAGTTAACCGTTGGTCATGATGTAACACTCACTAATTATGACCTAGTTAGAATAAATGTGTGATATACATAAAAATCACATGAAAAATATTATGAATGAAATTGAATAAACGACTAAATTAGAAATTAAAATAAATTAAATTAATAGACGAAATTAATTTGATTAAATTAGACTATATGATTAAATTATATTTTTAATAAAGACTAATAGCACTAGTTATATATAAAAATATAGAAATAATAATAAATAAATAAATAAGTAAAAAGAAAAAAAATAAAATAGTTAAAAAAAAGTGGACCAAAAAAAAAACTGGATATGGACGGAAAAGAATGTTAAAGTCCGTTGTCTAATTTTTTTGGCCTTATAAAAGGTAACTTCTACACATTTCATAGCACATCTCCAATCTCCCTCTTCCTTCCCCAACAGTAGCCCCATTTTTTGGATTCTTTCACTCATAATTCATAGCAAAATCACTCCAAGTAAATTTATTTTTGGTAAGTAATCTTCTTTCCATTGTTCTTGTGTTATTTAACTATTAGAGTTGTGTTATAACAGTAATTTGTGCTCTACTTTTGATATATATAGAGACTGATTCTGGAAATATTTAAAATATAAAACATATAGATTTGTGTCTTAGTTTTATGGATATGTAAATAGTTTTACAAGATTTGATCTATAGAAAGAGATATAGGTAATTGGTTGAGACTGGTTTTTGTAAGAATATCAATAAAATACCCTATTGTGTTTGCTCATTTTGACCATCTTAAATGCCTAATTAATGGAAGTTCAAAATATAGAATTAGTAGCCCTACGTGTGTTTTAATTGTCTACCAAATTTCGTTTTAATATCTATTGTGGAGTCTGAGTTATAGTGAAATGAATTATAGGTATTCCTTTGATTGAGCTACTTTTGGTACCTGTATAGCTCCAGTAAATTCATTTTTATTTTTGAACTATTTACAGACCAAATTAATCAAAGTGCACATATGAAAATTTTAAACTATGTCCTAGCTAAATTTTTGTGAAAGCATTACCTTAAAATATAATATATTTTGTAAGTTATGATTATATGAAGAAACACTATTTGGGTGGTTACCCTGTGCTAGATCAGTTACTTTGTTCCTATTAATTAATGTTTTTAGAGATTAAATTGGTAAAAGTGATAAATATAAAAAATATTTTATATTAGCCATTATAAGTGTTTACAAATTTCGTTATAATATAATCTACACGTTGCAAGATATAAATTTTTAAAAATGATATTTTGAAACTGCCTAAGTGTAGAAGATAGGGCTAAGTTTGAAATTACATAAAAAATTATACAATACTTCAAAAATTATGAAATTATAAATGTTATAGAATTATGTGCTAAATTTAATTAAAAATAAGAATCGCATAAATTTTACAAGTATAGAAAAAGTTATAGAGTTAATAATCCTAAAATGTTACATTGCAACTTAGGAGAAACTATAATTATTTATTTAAACAAAATTAAGAATCAGTATTTTGACAACGTATTGGTCAATTATATTTTTACATTAGGCTCTTAACAGGTTGAAGAAGGAGGTGACCATTAAGAAGGATAAACAAGCTTCATAGGTTTGGATTTTTGGATAAAGCTTCATTGAGGTCTGTACATATTTGCATTTTAGTTCGTCATTTTACATATTTGATTGTGCATGTAAATGCTTAGTCGGTATCTTTATATAATGTGGTATAGTTATGAACTTGAAATGATCTATTGGGTTGTTAATATGTATTGATTGTTAAAAAGTGGTGAATTTATATGTTATGACATATTTATGAATAAGAATTAATAAATGGTTGTTGAACGTATAATAATTGTCTATGAGGGATATGCTAAAGAGCATAAGTGAGTTACGTTAGTATATGCTTCTTAATAAAAAATCTTATATTCCATAAAATTGTGAAATTGTGTGTGATATATGTTATGCATTTGGTTTGAAATGCTATGATAAATTGTTGTCTTTAAATTTTTGTGGTAAAATAGTATGAAATGTTAAAGTTTATGAATGTATTTATGATCCAGAAATTTTGGATATAAGCATGATTACATAAGATATGAAATTAATTAATTTGCAATAAGTCCAATAGGCACCCTGTTACACATTCATTAAAACAGCCTTGACGAAATTAATTATAATTTATATTGTGATAATTGGATTGATATAAAACCAATAGGAAATGAAAGTTAACATATAGTACTAAAAATGTTATGAGAATATAAGATGAAATTCGGTTTGCAATTAGACCAAAAATCGACTACAAAATCTCAGACCTAGGTATACCAAGAAGATTTTGGGCAAATTTTGTATTAATACTATACGGCAAATTGACCATAACCTTTGGTAAAAAATTCGGATTCCAATGATTCTTTTTGCAAATTGAAGCTAAGACACCATTCTAAAAGTTCATTGAGACTATAAGATATGAATCAAACTAGAGATAAGCCGAAATTGAGGCTCAAAACCAAGGCTGGAATCTGCCCTAAATATGAAATTTGCATTTTGGTCTTTTTCATATGGCATGATGTGTATTTATGATAATTGTTGGAAATTTTGATTTTTATTAGTACATATGGACATATAATACATATATTAGGATGTGATATTGATAATTCATAATCAATATATGAATATATTTGTGAGTAGTGTTAAAAAGAAAATTGTAATTGTAATAATAATAATAATAATGTTGACAAAAATATTATACGCCTAGCTTTGAACTAGAATAGTGGATACTTTGACATGCCAAATAGGGAAGGAGATATAAGCGCACAATACAATCTTAATGCCAGTGATGGTCAATTATTTAAAAAGCCGGTAATGATATTTTTATTTAAAAAGCCAATAATGAGACTACTATTTTATACATACTAGTAATGACAATATTAAACAAGCCGAAAATGACAATCTCATATTTCTATTAATTAGTTCGGACATAGGAGTTATGGGTTGGATCAGAACAAAAACATAATAATAATAATAGTAATAATAACAAGGTTATAAGTAAATTTAAATAATGGTAAGTTTATTATATACGTATTGATTGTGAGATAATTATTTACACGTTACATGAAAACTATGTTGGTATATAAAATTTCTTTTGTAAAGTATGTTGTATAATAAATGTAATTTTATATATAAAGTAAAATGCTTAACAATGGAACTTGTGTAAAATGAGTATAAGAGGGTATTAAAAAGGCAAATGCATGTTCAATGTTGATTTATGAATCACTATGACAAATAAATAATTTGGATATAATTTGGATGTTGAAATGGTATAAAATATATTGAAAATTGGTTGAATATAATTATGTAAGTGTTTTGTGTATTTTTCCTTATAATTTGAGAATAAAACTAAAGCAAAAGCATGTTAATATTCTATAATTGGTCAAACAAGATAAGATATTATACGTGGTATAATTTTTAACTTTGTGATTAATTGGTTATGCAAATGAGAAATGAAAATTTAATATGGCAAATAAATATAAATGTTTTGGAAATTAACAATTAAATAAAGTAGTAAATGATAACTAATTAAATTAAGATAATATATGGAAATTAATTAAATGACAAGAGGAATAAGGTGAGAGTTGATTGTGTAATATACATAAATTTATTTATATGAATTTAACTGAATATGATATATAATTACATTATATGGTAAGTTAACTTAATAAATGAGGTATATGTTGTCATAAAAATATGATATCATCATGTGTAACAATATATTCTTTTTGTTATTACACTTGCATAGATATTGATGTAATTGATATGAAATTTATGTCATTGTATTTGTATGACTACATGAAGAACTTAAATATTTATATGTACTACTAAGATAAAGATAGGTAAGCGTGAATTTTTCTCATGCAGAAAATGAAGCATGTAGATATTAGAACTTAAAGCTAATCAAAAAGACTCTGAGTCCATATAAGAGGAGACACTGAAGACCCAACTATTGGATCGATTTCTTTGTACTTTTATTTTGATTTAATCATGCATACATGTTAGATAAAATGCCTTATAAATGAATTAAGAGTATCTTTTATAAATAAAAGTTTTTAAAATGTGAAAGATAGTTATATCAAGCAATATGTATGTGCACGATATGATGTAAGAAATAAATTAGAAAGGCATGCCTAATATCTAATAGACTCATTGGCAGCTGACAAGTCCAACTTGAGTGGATGACCAAGTATGGGTGGCATCAACACTTGAGGGTTAGTGAGATATTCCTTTATTCTGTCAAAAGCCACTTGATGCCGATCTTCCCACATGAATTATTCCTCACTTTTCAACTTGATTAAATCTGAAAATTCTTTAGTCTTCCTTACCAAGTTAAAAAAAAATCTCCTCAAGTAATTTACCTGGCCCCAAAAATCTTTGGAGTTCCTTTTTATTTTATGGCAGTTTGGATGCCATGATTGCCTTGGTTTTATTCTGATCAACTTCAACTCCTCTCTAGTGCACTAGGAATCGCAGAAAGTTCCTTGGTCGTATTCCAAAGGCATATTTGAGTGGATTCAACTTTAACTGGTGCTGCCTTATCCTCTGGAAACTTTTTCTCAAATGCTCAGTGTGCTCATGGTCCAGCTTGGATTTCACCACTATGTCATCAATGTAGATCTCCATATGGTGTCCTAACATGTCATGAAATATGGCGTTCATTACTTTTTGGTATATGACACTAGTATTCTTGAAACCAAAAGGTATAACCAACCACTCAAATGTCCCAATGGAACCAGGCACCTAAAGGCAGTCTTAGGGACATCTTCTATAACACCTTATACATATGGCTATCACTTATACTTGTATCATGTTATCATGTATTGCATAAAATAAGATATAGTCCTGTTCTAATGAAGGAATTTTTTTTTTGAATCATATATCATATATTTTAACAGTTTAGATACTATATTAAATTATTTCAGTTAGAAAGGTCGAGGCCAAATACACATTTATACATCATTGCTTATTTACAAATTTATACATATACAGCTACATAGCCCAAAATACAAATGTCATGTTCCTATACATATGTGCAATGCAAAGAGAGAGATTGGTGAGGCTCGGCCGGAGACCTGTGATCCATGTCTTCGATATGTATCTCCAAATTGAGCTAATCACTCAACTCTGCCTGAGAATAATGCAATTTGATGAAATGCAACTCAATGAGAATAATTATCAAAAGTTTTCTAAAGTACTAAGCCAATCACAGTTAAAAGTAATAATCGTCATTCTTACACATTTTACATGTCATTCTATTTATTAATATCATATCAATATAAATCATATAAACATTTCATTTGCTTATGCTTATGTCATTTTCTTTTTGTTGTGACTAGACTAAATAAACACTGTCCCTGGTTTCCATGTGAACATTTGCATTTGCTAGCTAGCTTGATCATTTGTCACATTTGCACATTTGTTAGGCCATAGGCCTTTTCTTTTGCTTTTGAACATTTGTTTGGGCCATAGGCCTCTTTTTTTACTTTTGAACATTTGTTTGGGCCATAGGCCTCTTTTTTTACTTTTGAACATTTGTTTGGGCCATAGGCTTCTTTGTTTACTTTTGAACATTTCTTTGGGCCATAGGCCTCTTCTTTTGTTTCACAATGCCATTTAGCTAGTC
>CATIWF010053844.1:0-15495 GCA_949630135.1 Balakata baccata
TCTTCTTCTTCTTCTTAGAACTTAAGATCTCTAGCTCCTCCACTAAAACCCTAACAACTCAATCATGTCATTTCTCCTTCGACTCCGTATTCATTCTCTAGCCAGAAGCCAGCGTCACTTCTCCACAACCCTCTCTCCAAAATCCACAACTCCACTCTCCTCCAAGGATAAAACCAGAGCTGCTCTCTCTCTTCTTAAGTCCGAGAATAACCCAGAAAAGATCGTTGAAATTTGCCGAGCAGCTTCTCTAACGCCGGAGACCCACCTGGACCGTATTGCCTTCTCCGTCGCCATTTCCAAGCTCTCCAAGTCCAACAATTTCTCCCAAATTCAGCAGTTCCTCGACGACATCCGCTCTTCCCGCCCTGACCTCCGCTCTTCCGAGCGATTTGCTGCCCATGCTATTGTTCTATACGGCCAGGCAGGCATGATCAATGATGCTATCCGCACTTTCACCGAGTTTCATGCTGATGTTGTTGGTAATTCTTCGGCTGGGTCTGTTAAAGCTTTAAATGCCTTACTTTTCGCTTTTATTTTAGCTAAAAATTTTAAGGAGTTGAATAGGGTTTTTCTTGAATTTCCCAAGATTTATCATATTGAACCTAATTTGGATACTTACAATACGGTTATCAAAGCGTTTTCTGAGTCTGGGAGTTCGAGCTCGGGTTATTCTGTTTTAGCAGAGATGGATAGGAAAGGGGTGCGGCCAAATGCCACTACTTTTGGTAATTTAATTGCTGGATTTTATAGAGAGGAGAAGTATGAAGATGTTGGTAAAATATTGGAAATAATGAAGGAAAAATATGGAATTCGTCAAGGACTTAGTACTTATAATATTAGGATTCAGAGTTTGTGTAAGCTCAAGAAGACTGCAGAGGCGAAAGCTTTACTTGATGGGATGTTATCTAGGAATATGAAGCCAAATTCTGATACATACGCTCATTTGATTTTGGGGTTTTGCGTAGAAGGGAATTTGGAGGAAGCGAAGAGTCTGTTTAACAGTATGGTCAGAAGACGATACCAACCAGATTCTCATTGTTACTATACTTTAGTGCACCATTTGTGTAAAGGTGGGGATTTTGAGACTGCATTGAAAGTTTGTACGACGAGTATTGAAAAGGGGTGGGTCCCAAACATTACAACTATGAAGTCTCTGGTGAAAGGCCTTGCTGGTATTGGGAAAGTCGAAGAGGCAAAGAAACTTGTGGGGCAAATGAAGGAGAGATTTACAGATAACATTAATCAGTGGGAAGAAGTTGAAGCTGGTTTACCCCAGTAGGGAAGCAGATATTTCGAACTTTGATTAATTTTCATAAGGTAAGTCGCTCACATAAGATTGTATGAGAAGCATATCTGCGAGTTTTGAGGAAATAACTTTGATTTACTTATGAAATATAAACACATAATTCATCATTGAATGAAACTGGTGTTTTGTTCCAGTGGTGCTAGTTTTTTTTTTCCTCATCGTATTAGTGGTTTCAAGCATGTAAAATTTTTCTTTGGAATTGTTGACTTGTCGAATCTGAAGCTTTAAAGCTTTTTCCTTTTTTCCCCCCTGAATTATCGGCTCTTATAATGCAACCGGTGCTTATTGAATTTCACTTTCATTTAGATTTATTCACTGAAAGTTAGTACTAAATTAACAGAGTTCTTCATGCTAGTGAATCAGTACTGCTTGTCATTCTATTCATGTTGTTATGGATCAAGAAAATTAAATTTTGTCGTCTTTATTGCTTGTGAAAGTTATGCATAAACTGTTTAGTTTGTGCACATTTTGTTGAGAAATTTCCTCAACGCGACACACATGCACACACCTAGCTCTGAGCATGTTAAGAAAATGAGGTCAGGATGGTATTATAATAAATGGAGCTATGTTGATGCGTAGGTCTTGAATTCATGGAGTGGCTGCTATCTCATTGTAGCATGGGCTGCTATGAATTTAGGAGACACCTGTAGCATCCAACCACTGAAATAAATGGGCTAGTCACTTTGGAAATTCATGTTTATAAACCATAAATTTAAGTCATTGAGTATGAATTAGGCAGAATAAGCAGTTGCGCAGTAATTTAGTGGACACTTGTCATAATTTATCAAATAAACACGTATTGATTATTGGATGTTTGTCGCCTAATGCCTATATTTGATTCACAGTGGATCAAACTAATGAGATACCATATAAATCATTTTAGTCATAAGGCATTAGTTCTACTTAAACCTGGTCTAGGTATATTCTTTGATTGTATAGGTCATTTTTACTAGATGGTGCGGAACCCATTTTCAACCTGTATGGTTGCTGTATTCTTGGGCTATAAATTATCGTGCTTGTGGGAGATGAAACTGACTGTTTACTACTTTGTTTGGATGCCTTCAATCCCCATTGGCTTTTTCAGCAATGCTTTAAAACTCTATTTTTATCAGTGAAGATGATTATGGCTCCAACTTATATTCAACTGCATATATAAATTTGCAAGTTTTTAATAATCTTGACCAGCAGCTAGCCAGTTTTAAACATTCAAAAGTAGTCGTTATCTGCAAATAGCAGTCATGCAGGATACTTGCCTAAGATGCCACCAACATGTTTGTGCTTGTGCTAGGCAAATTATGGAGCAATAAATTGTGAGGCTTCCGCAGTCAGGCCATATAGGAACAAATAAATAACTTTTGATTTGAAAGAATAAATAAATAAAAAATCACTGAATTTGAAAGGTCCGCTGTAAGTGGCAAATTACTATGTTAATTTGAGATTAAGAAAGCCTCTCTCTGTACAATCCTTCTGAAAATTGAAAATATATGCTTTACACACTCCAGTAGCTTCAGCAATAGGATATCTGCGGCTACCATGGCTTCATTAAGCTCACCATCAGCACAAACTCACAAGGCATGCTATCTCAAATGTCAATAGTTACATAAGGTCAGAAGCTGGAACTAATCCACACCAACGAACCACAAAATGGAACCCAAGATTCATTTTTGGACATTTCTTGTGATTATCAAAACTTCCAACCCTCAAATCGTGCTCGATGACATTCCAGCAGTTTGTGATTTTGTTTTTAAAAAACTAAAGCTGTGATTTTCTTGCAAGCAAAGCTGACCGATTCCTCATATGTTAGACTCCATAACCTGCTGTGGAAGCCACAGTTGTGGTAGCTACTAACCAACTGCACCAAATTGCTGTGAGTAACCAAACTGTTTCACAAGATGTAATTGAATAGGGGGACCTGCTTTAGGGGAGATATATATTTACCTCAAGTATGTTATGTATGGCCGTGTTTCCACTGTTCCAAACTCTGGCTGAAGGAGGGCTGCAGCAACTAAAACCAACTGGAAAACTGTATTGACCTGCAAATATATTGTGGTAAAACAGAGAATAAGAAAGGCTTCAAGTCTTTATCTGATCTCACGCACAATTCAAAAGGAAAAATATCTCTATCCTGTAAGCTAATATCCCTTTAAAACCAAACAGATGCCATTGAAAAGAAAGCCCCAACTTATTTTTCTCAGCCAAAAACCGCGTGATACCCGAATAAAAAAAATTATATGTTTGAGTATAAAAATTACAAACCATACATTCTGGTATATGTAAGATATGATTAGTATATACTGCATGTTCCACCTTTTCCCAAGGTTGATTTCGAGCTTAAGAATCTTATGTTCAAGGTATTCATAAGTCCCAAAACTTCTGCATAACAAACCACATTTTTATTGCAATGCAAAAAAAAAAAAAAAAACCCACCAAATCGGAGGTGGAAAAACTAAATCAATGTTGCTCCAGCAATTGTGCTCAGCCAAGAGTCTAAATGCTTGAACAACAATGTGTTGCAATTACTAGTCAACTAAAAGTGATATAATGCTCACCTTGCTTATGAAGAGCGGCTCAACCTTCTCGCGCCGGGTTCCATCAAGATTGAAGAAGTCATACCAGCTACTCCAGTGAAAGAATAAATTCAAAAGAGCCCAAGCAAAATTTAGCCACATTGAATTACTTTGAGAAGAAAGAAAGAAGGATGAACACCAAGTTCAACTTGGTCAATCTCACCTAAGAAGTACGGACATGGGGACACAATCCAGCGGGATACAGAGACGCAACAAACATGGACACGATAAGAATACGACATAATAAAATAATAAAATATATTTAAAAAATAAATAAATAAAATTAAGCTAATTAATTGTGTAATTTTATATAAAAATAATAATAATAATGATTTAATTTATAAAATTATTATTGAAATATTAAGTTAATTTTTTAATATAGATATTAATGTGTCTATTATGGCACGAGAAGTAAAATATCAATAAATTAAAAGGTAAATTTGTAATATGTAATTATGAATGAGTGGTAAAACTACAATAAATTGAAGGGTATATTTATCAAAATAATAACCCCTAAAAAATGACCATAAATACTCATACTTCATCTTTAACCTCCAAAACCTAAAAGCTAAAACTCATTCAACACACACCACCGCTGCTGCCGCCACTGCCACCCAGCTCGCTGCCACTGCCGCTGCCTCCTCTCAGCTCACTATCAGTTCTCCTCCTCGTCACAGTGAAGTCTTCCTGCCGGAAAAAAGTAACAAAAAGTGGATGTTGACTGAAGCTGTGTCCAAATTCATCTCTTGCGTGTCCCAGCCGTATCCCTCGTTTCCGGTCAAGGTGACGTGTCTGACACTGACACTTCCTTTCTCTACCATGTCCATGCAATCCAGAATCTCATCTTCCAATCCAAACTATTAGCTCTATGATACACCACACCACCAACAAGTGCAACATCTCGCAACACAACCAGTCCCACAAATCCAGCTTCACGAGACAAAAGCATAATAAGATGTTATGAACCACCAAGATTTCACACCATATACTGTTCTTCTATGTACGGAGACACTTTGAGAATATGCACCACCTGTTTGTCCATCATGCCTTGTACCAGCAGCAATGAATGGAATATGAAAAGGAAACTAGTATGTTGCCTTAAACTTTATCCATAAGTACTTTTTTTTCAAATTCTAAACATATCAAACTGGCATTCAGTTCAAAATTTGACAATGACAATGCCAAAATTTGGAGCCACGAGCTGCTGATTATACAGTGGATTGGTGACAGTTCAAATTACAAGTAAGATCATATTATAAGCTTAATAACAGGGACAACAACTTACGGTGGAGAAGATCCATATGCACCATTGCAAATGCCACGATCCAATAAGTACCTATGGGGTTAATTGCACAAAATATACCAATTTTTATCACTTTGTTATAAATTGGTACTAAATTTTTTCATTTTGTTACAATTTGGTACCAAAACTTTCAACAATGTTACAATTTGGTACCAAAATCGAAATTCTAGTATAAAAAAGCTGATGTGACATGTTGACCGGCTGACGTGATATGCTGATGTGGCACGCCCATATGCTGATATATCATCATGTTTGACTAAAATTTTGACTTTGTACCAAATTGTAATATTTTTAAAAAATTTGATACCAATTTGTAATAAAATAAAAATGTTTAATATCTTTTGTGCAATTAGCCCAGTACCTATGTTAGGAATGAATAATATCTTATAAAGAAGCTAACAACCTGTTAATGGCAATCAACTCATAGCACTAAAGCTTGGAAGCTTAAGAGTTACCTTGTCAGCAAGAGGATCAAGATAGGAACCCACTACAGAATCAATTCTCATTTTTCTGGCAATGTATCCATCTAGCTACAAGAAAAAGAAAAAATAATTACAACAAGGAAATTAAGTCCAATTCCGTAAATTCTTGATCAAATAACTTTTCAAATGTACATTAACCCAATCAGTGGCTTTGGAAAGAACCAACCTCTCACAAATGCAGGTTAATTTCACCCGACTTTTTTTTAACTTACTCCCGAATAATTTTTAAATGTTTTGTACCACAAAAATCACTAAAGAATTTTTTTTCCACTAAAATCATTCTAGCATTTTTTATTATTTCTTCAATTTAATTTTCAATTTTATTTAATTATTTATTACTTACTATTTATATTTAATAATTAGTTAATTTAATAAGTAATAAAATAATTTTAATATTTAATATTTTTTATTATTTTCATGAGTTTTTATTAATAATATTTATTTTTTATTATATTTTAAATTTTAAATTATTTAATTAACTAAATAATTAAAAATAAAAATTATTTAATTTATTTAATTTTAATATTGAATAATTTAATTAAATAGGATAAAAATGAAAATGAATTTGTGGGAAAAAAATTTTTTTAGTGATTTTTGTCGTATAAAACATTTAAAAATTATTTTGGAATAAGTTAGATAAAGTCCAATTATCATAAGTGAAATTAACCCCCACAAAAGTATAAGAATACTGTTGTTAATTTTTTAAAGAAAAAAAGGAAGAGAGGAAGGGAAGAATAAAAGGAGGAACAAAAAACTCAAATTCTTAACTAATCAATAAAATTAAAACATATATATAAAAAAACTAAAAATCAAATTACTAAAATTAAAGTCCTAGAATCATAGAGAATTAAATCAAATTACTAAGATCATGAGAACAAATTTTGTTATAATCATAACAAATCACTACCATCATGGTCCAACAATCAAACCATGATATGTTTTATTACCTAAATAATAGGAATTAACAAAAAAACATAATCTGTAAACTAAAATATTGAGGAGCAACACAACTTCATACTAAGAAGCTCTCTAGCAGTACAACATTAATATCACAGCACGAGTCATCTCCTTGTGCACTTCTGTGTCCATTGGATTGACAGATCCTAAACACATATTTCCAACACTTCTTGTTTTGGGAGCTAAAAATACAAAAACACTTCTTTTCAACTTTTCTTGTTTGGGAGCTTGAAACATGAAATTTAATTTTTGACTTCCTTGTTCTCTTATTTTTGTGAGCCTTTAATTGAACCATTGTAGGATTAGTTAGAAACATAGAAATTTCACAATGTCTTCAAACACAACCTACATCTAGGATTTAGATTCTATTAGCTAGAAGCGCAGAATTTTCATAATCTTTTTCATCAACTTTCCAAAGGTCTAGAGTCTATAAATAAGTCGCTGGACACATTGCTCACATATAGACTCATTGATAAACAGGTCTCTCAAGAAGATAACTCTGATATCAATTGTTGTTATATTTTTTTAGGAAAATAAAATAAAAAGAAAAAAAAAACAAAAGAAATAAATGAAAAACTCAAATCTTTAACTAATCAATAAAATTATAGTATATCACTAGAATTAGAATTCTATGAGAATAAAATCAAATTACTAAGATTATACGAACAAATTATACCATAATTACAATAAATTACTACATGGTTCAACAATTAAGCCATAATCTATTCCACTGCTTATTAAATCATATAAATTAACAAAAGAGCACGATTTATGAACTAAAATCTTAAAGAGCAGTACAGTATCACACCGAAATACTCCCCCGCAGCACAACATCAGCATCACAGCATGAGTCGTATTGTGCACATCCATGTCCCTTAAATAGACAGATCCAAAACCAACAATTTCATTTGTAATCATCCTGCACAAAAGTTGTTAATCACCCTCCACTCAGAAAGGATATTCACTTCAAGTGTGAAAGAAAAAAATTAAAATCAACATTTTTTAAATAAACAAATAAAAATTAGAGGGTAAAATCGCCAGAAGAGAAAAAAAAGGAAAAGGTACCATCCAAGCAAAGGTCCAGACGCCAAACGAGTCAAGGAGATGAAATTGGGCAAATTCACAAAACTCTTCAAATACCCATTATCAGCAGCGCCCTCATGTAACTCCTGAACCATTCCCAACGCATAGTTGATCAGTTAAATCTGATCCAATTCGATTCCTAAGCCAATTCAAGTTCAAGGCCTCGACTTTCCTCAGAACGACAGCGTTTCCACGGAAGTAAAGCGGAGTGGCAGATTGCAAGAGCTTCCAGGGAGAGGAAGAGAGGACCTTGACCTTGACCTTGACTTTGAAGGGGAGCGATCCATTTAGAGAGAGGTGAGAGAAAGCGAGGAGAGCAATGAAGAGAAGGAGAGTAATGGAAGGGATTTAAAGAGAAAGGAGTAAGCAGCGTAAGGATATGGGATTACAGAGGTCGCTGTTGCTGTTAAGAAAGTCCTGTTTTTGGTAGGATTCGCAGCTGATAGGGCTGTCATTAGCGATCGGTGAATTACCATTGATGACGCATGCTAACACTATTCTCTTTTTGGAGAAGATGAAATTTCAATGTTTAGGTGAGGTTTAGACTTCACAGACACGTGTCACATGTGGGGATTTGACACGTGCAAACAGCCAAATAGAGTATGGGCTTGGCTCTGTTGGGTTTGAAGGCCCATTATAAGAATAATTTAGCTGAATTTACAATGAAACATTGAGCAACTAACTGAGAATCACCAAATGGCAAACCAATGGTGGTTTTACAGTAAGAGTTCTCCTAAAATGCCATGGCTAATTATGGTTAAAGTTAGTTGAAGGCTAAACCAAAGAGTAGAAAACAAACCAGTGGATAAAATGCAAAGGAAGACAACTAGATTTTGCCAAAATTTTTAATAGCTATAATAAGAAAACCTGTAATCTGTTGCAGTGAAAATCCTCAGTGCATTTCTATTCACTTCAATCTCAATCCTCCATTAATGCTAGTTATAACATCCACTTCTATATATACAATATTTATACCAGAGGAGGAGATTTGGGGAGTTTAAAGAAAAGGGTTTTGTCAAAATTTAGCAAAAGATCATCAACAAGGCAAAGATAATGAATTGTTTCTCTTGCTTCAGAATTGAATTTGAACAAAATAATACCCTCAATAAGGACATATCTTACAAAAAGGAGGCATTATCGAAGGATGGAAACACATTTTCCTTCTTCCTCAAGAGTGTTTCGCGTCGAGCGGGTAATCTCAAAATCTCGGTGTTGAAGTTAAAAGAAGCTAAAAGGCTCATATCCCACAATGCTTTTTTTTCTTAAAAAATATTGTTGTTGATGGATATTATTTGATCCTGTTGAAAATGTCCAGGCAGTATTAGACACAGACTCATTACAGAGGAGATAAGGAAAGTTGGAAATGCGAGAGTTTCTGCTCAGACTTTCTCCTACCAAGAACTTGCAGCTGCAACTGACAACTTCAATTTTGATTACATTCTAGGAGAAGGTGGATTTGGGAGGGTGTACAAGGGATATATTGAGAAAATTCATCAGGTTTGTTTGTTTCATTTTTCTTGAAATACTTGAATTTTTTCTTATATATATTTATGATATCAGGCATCATCTGGCAGTGACATGAATTTTATTTAATTGTTCTGTAGGCTGTGGCTATCAAGCAACTTGACAGGAATGGACTGCAAGGGAACAGAGAATTCTTTTCCGAGATTCTTATGCTAAGTTTGGTTCAAAATCCCTACCTTGTCAAATTACTTGGTTACTGTGCAGATGGTGATCAGAGAATCTTAATTTATGAATTCATGCCTAAAGGTTCACTCGAAAATCACCTCTTTGGTATGTCCAAACACAATTTTCAATTCATATATGAATTTTACAATATTTCTTGCATTCATATATCTAGTAATTGTCGAATTAAAATACCGTTTTGAAAAAATTCAGATTTTTACTAGATATATGGAAATTCGTAAATTGAAAAAAGATGAAAAATAGGGAAAAAATGATTTTTAAGATGAAATATCGGAAACTGAAAGTTGCACCTTAATTTGACCCAGTCTGAAGCCTAAGAAATTTCCTTCAATTCATAAGCAATTAATGTTAATGTTTTCCTGTTATTTCAGAGTTACCTCCAGGACAGGTGACCTTGGATTGGGATACCAGGATGAAAATTGCAGTAGGAGCAGCAAGAGGATTGGAATTCTTGCATGCTGCAGACCCACCAATTATTTACCGTGATTTCAAAGCATCAAACATATTATTAGATGAAAATCTGAATCCAAAGCTTTCAGATTTTGGACTTGCCAAGTTAGGGCCAACAGGAGGAAAGGATCATGTTTCTACAAGGGTTATGGGCACCTATGGCTACTGTGCTCCAGAGTATCAGATGACAGGAAAGCTTACTGTAAAATCTGATGTCTATGGCTTTGGTGTTGTATTTCTTGAGCTAATTTCAGGAAGAAGAGTCATTGACAGTTCAAGGCCAACTGAAGAGCAGAACCTTATTTATTGGGTACCTTAAATTTATCATTTTTAAGCTTTTTAGTATATGGGTCTACAATGAACTAATCCAATGACAGTCAGCATTTTGTCATTGATTTATGAGAAAATGTGAAATTTAATGATCTGATTTTCATTTTACATCTTGCAGGCAGAACCAATGTTCAGAAACAAAACTAAATTTACAGAAATGGCTGACCCATTGCTTGAAGGGAACTACCCTCCCAAGAGCCTATATCAAGCTCTTGCCATTGCAGCAATGTGTCTGCAAGAGGAAGCTAACATCAGACCTCTAATGTCAGATGTTGTTACTGCACTTGAATATCTTGCCATGCCAAAGAGTACAATCGACCAGCAAACTGAGCATGGGGAATCAAAAAACAGCATCCGGTATCTGGATTCTGCAAAAGAAGCAAATATCAAAGCAGTTGTAGAAACTTAGGAGTGTATCAGAAACCCTAAAAACGTGTAGTCTATTTCCTCTTGAACCTGCATTATTTGTTAAGTACATTTTAGTTTCTGTTAGCATAGCAATTTCCCCTATTCTTTAATCATTTTCAATCTGTTCATTTGATTCATGAACTTCATGCTCCTATTGTAAATTATTGTAAATAATAACTTTTTGTAAATTCCTATCTTTTTACATGTAAAATCTTTCATTCCTGCTCAATATTTCAGACTTCTATGGTACATGGCATGACTCTCCATATATTTTGCAAAATTGGAACTCAAAGCCTCTGGAGTAACAACATCGTTTATGACCATTTGCATTATATATATATATATATATATAACATTGAAGAAACAAGAATTTTCTGGCATCAAATGGAATATTATTTAGCGGAGAATATATAAAGCAGATGGTATCAGCAACATTTAGACCATCTGCTGTAAAATCTTTCATTCCTGCTAAATATAACATTTAGACCATATGCTGTATATTTTTTAGCAGAGAATATATACAGCAGATGGTCTAAACAGTGATGTCCTTGACATCATCCTTAAGGATTTTGTAAGTAAAACCAGGAATCCCATTGAGTGGGTTGGTATCAGAAACTTCAACAGCAGAGCAGAAGCTTGGAATGAATCCATTATTAGAGCTGCCTCTTCTCTTCTTCCATTTCCAGCTGATTCTCAGTGACCAGAAATTAGGTCTTGAATGGCCATAACTAGAACCCATATCAAGCATCTGTCTCTGATGAGGTTTTCTTGAGTCTAACTCAATCTTGGTGAAGTACTCGATCTCTTTTCTCACCAGAGATCCTACAGTGCCCCTCGTGCCGATCGCTACTGGAGCGGTTGCAGCCATTTTCGCTGGCAAATTTGCGGTTATAGTGCTGCCTTTATAGTGCAACTGCATTCTCAATATGATTTTTAATTGATGAAGAAGGTTTATGGTTGAAGAAAGTGATGATCCTAAGTTTTTTTCTTCTCATCTTTGGTGTTTGTTCAACTTCTTTATTAAAGTAGACGGCATGAGATTTTGCATAATTGGAGGGTTTGACAGGGATAGTCATCATCTTCATCTTGTGATAGCAACGAGTTACTTAAAAATTTCTCTTTAAGAATGATATAATTTGATTAGTCTGCAGTTTATTTAAGAATTTCTCTCGATTATACAATTATTTTTTTTCTTTTTATTGAAAAAAAACTAATTAAAGGTTAATTTGTTTCCCGTATAAAATTATCTTTAGAACCTAATTAGTATGAAATTTCTATTTTGCAATCATCTTCTCTCATATTGTAATTTTCCCATAAAAATCCCGATCTTTTTATCTACCATGAATTTTTATGACAATTTTACAATTAATTGTGCACTAAATTCTAAAATCAAAGCAAAAATAAAGAAAACACATGAGAAAAGTTCGAGGGCAAATTGCAGAATTCAGATTAATTTATGTATTAAATGTATAATATAATGCTCAATTCATTTCTTTTTTAAGCATTACGACATTGTTATGTTATAACAAACATGTTCTAGTAGTAGTATGATTAGGGTATGACTTGCACAGATTGATCGAGCATTTAATTTAAATTTAATTAAATGGTGAATGCCTGCATGCTATTTTAATCATGATGTGGGAATCCTTGTGATATTAATTAGGTTTATCACTTGAGTGCTTTGATTTTTCACGTATGGGAATGGAATCATGGATGGTGTTTGATTTCTCTTATTTCTTTTTGCTTTTCTGTTTTGAAACCATCGATTATAAGCAGCTTGCCCTTCATGATAGTGCAAGAAATCATTTCTTTTAACATTTTGTGATGGAAAAAAGCCACCTCGCCAAGTATTATCATAGCATAGATCTATAATGTATTTAGTTGCTTATCTTTAACAAAATTTTGTTGGAATCTCATTAATATCTTAATGCAAAACTTAAGGCTAAAGGCCCCCCCATTGTCTTCCCCTTTAGCATTTTGAAGTTCAAATTCTCTATCTAGAGTGGGGCCATTGAGAGAATAAAGTTTTAACACATTGAGAAAGTTCCCTTAAGACTAAAGGCTTCTGATTGGCATTTGTAAAGTAAAAAATAGAAAAAATTACTATTTATCTCCATAATTTGATATAATACACTAATATTATCTGATATTTAAAAAAAATATACAATTTGTCCTATACAATTTGACATAATACACAATACTCCTAAGAGATTTGAAAAAGAATAAAATATATAAGTAAAAAAGAATATTTTCTTTTGCGGGGATATTAGTTCAGCAAATTAAACTTGAAGGGATATACTAGTCAAATATGTCAAAATTTTAGGAAGTAAATAATATAATTTTCAAATATCAAGAAAATATTAATGTATTATGTCAAATTACATGAAGCAAATCGTATGTTTTTCAAACTTCAGAGGGTACTGGTATATTATGTCAAATTACAAGGAGACAAACAATAATTGTCCCTAAAAAATATTTTTCACTAGCTTGGTTAATACATAAATTCACACATCAACATATTCCAGAAATTCTTTTTCTTAATTGCATGATTGGTCTCTCACTTAAATTATGGTGATTTTGCATGATGTGTCAAGCCAAGTTTTGCATTTAACAATTAATGTTTCCCATAATGCAATGCTGGAAAATTCTTCAATTCTCAGCAAAAGGACAACTAGAGGCATAATTTTCGTCATCAGCGCATAATTTTGGTTATGCTTGCATCTGCTTTTTATTTTGTCATGGTTTATATTCTCATAAAGAACGTTACAACTGTAAGGGAAAAAAAAAAAAAACCAGTTACTATACATAAGAGGCAACTAATGTATAATTTGACGTGAAGTTCAATGCTTCTCAATGCAACAAAATGATTAGAATTCACAATATTTGCCTGGCTTCCATGAGCTTTTCAAATCCCAATATGTTGAATGCATTGTGATTCTGTGAAGTTTCAGCTGTCTCATTTTAGAATGTGAACATAATGATCGGAGTTCACAGACCCCTGGCTCTTCAATTATGCTAAATGACACAGTTCTCAGGCTTAAAACAAATAATAAAACATACAAGTCGGCAATCTTCATATCCATACTCCTTTGTTCCATGAGACTTGAGACTAAACTTGCAATCTCAGCTATGAACATCAAATGTATACAGTTTGCCATTTAAGGCTGACTTGGCCATAAGAATAAAGTACAAGGTCGAGGAAAATGACAGATGTATCATGAAAAAATCGTTGCTATTTACTTGTGTTCTGTAATAAATAATGAACAACACAATTCTTTTACATTAGCCTCAAAATTGAAAATATTCCCTCATGCTTTTCGCAATTATTCAAGAATTTATCTATACTCTTATTCCTCTTTATCCCTTTTTTTCCTTTTTAATAGTTAACGAATTTCTTTCGATTTTCATTCTTGTACTTATAGTTTCCAACTTGTTATTGTATACTAGGGAGATGGCAAGAATACCTCAGCCTGCGATGTGAAGCAAGAGCATTTTGTAGGGCTACATCTACTCTTGCCCCTTCTCGAAACAACGAGTCATAAAGCTGACAGACAAACTGTGCTAGTTCCTCTTCACTGTCATCCCAAAAACCCATAGAATGCTCTCCATTCTTCTCAGGATCACTATCTTCCCAATCACTTATTGGACTGACAGGCTCTGCCTCTTCATCTTCTGCCTCTTCTTCTCCAATCTCAAACCTCCCATTCTCCAGATTATGGAATTCCTGTGATCCATGGGCTGATGGAATTTCTGGAGGATCTGAAGATGGGCATATAACAGCTTTTGCACCGGAATCCAAAAAGGCCTTAATTAATGTTGGAGTAGGTCCATATGTCCCAGTGCAAATTATGATCCTGTCCCTCCAGGCTCCAACCTGGGTCATATAACACAATGAAACCAAAAGAATCAGACGAAAGAATATCAACAGAGTGCTTTACATGTTTCCAAACTAATAATAATAATACAAGGAAAAGAAGAATCCCAATTGAATGTCATAATGTAGGCTTGATTTAAAAATACTAGAAGACTTAACACATCAACTTCCTTTTCAATCCCCCCTCTTTTTCTTCCTCCATGTTTTTTTTTTCTGAATTATTTATCTTCCCATTTTTTCACACCCATTCCAACTCACTGTCATACTCTCCATAGTATCAATTTCCGAGACAACCGCAAGAACTATCTTTTTGAGCCAGTTAACTGGTTCACAGTCGAAATACTAATGTCCTTCCCAACCTATGAAACTACTAATTTTCTAAAACTGATGGATTATCACTCAGCAGTACAATCTTGTGCAACTATCCTTTATGCACTGTCATACTGGCTTGGGCAGGGAAATACTTAATATCCTATGAGAATAGACAAAATTACAGATGAATTTCTCTCACGGTCCTCCAATTATATAACTCGTAACAACTCGATACCTGAAAGATTATTTGTAACACAAAGGTACCCCAATTATGTAAATTGTAACAACTCGGTACCTAAAAGATTATTTGTAACACAAAAGTACCTCAATTTTTATTTTGTATTTAAATAGTACTTATGCCTTCAATTATTATGATTCATTTAGCATTGTGTTTGGAAAAAACGTTTTTCGGAAAAAAAAATTTGTATTTTTAACTTTTTTGAGTTTTGAAAACTATTTTTGGTAAATCCAGATAAATAGATATTTTTTCCAGAAGTATATTTGGAAAAAAAAAATTCATAAAAATTAAAAAAAAATTAGTCAATTAAATCAAAAAAATTCAAAACCTACTTTTGAAACACTTAACAGGACTCTTAAACACCCCTTAGTCTTTTTAACAGAAGTATTACATGAAATATCCAGATAAATTTTAATAAAAACAAAATTAGTTGTAATACACAGTCAGTAAAATTGAAATTTATCTGATATGAATATTA
>CATIWF010053846.1:0-20480 GCA_949630135.1 Balakata baccata
ACCCTCAAACTAATGGACAAACGGAAGTAGTGAATAGGACTTTGGTTACTTTGCTTAGTGCTATCATAGAAAAGAACATTAGGACATGGGAGGATTGTTTACCATTTGTGGAGTTTGCTTACAATAGGGTTGTTCATAGCACTACTCATTGTTCTTCATTTGAGATTGTTTATGGATTTAATCCGCTTACTCCTATTGATTTATTGCCATTGCCACCTAACAATTTTGTGAGTGTTGATGCTAATTCTAAGGCAGATTTGGTGAAGTTACATAAACAAGTTAAGGAGAAGATTAAAAAGCAAAATGCTAAAATAGTTTCACGTGTGAACAAAGGAAGGAAGCCAATGGTTTTTCAGCCTGGAGATTGGGTTTGGGTGCATTTTCACAAAGAGAGGTTTCCACTTCAAAGGAAGTCTAAGCTAAACCCAAGAGGAGATGATCTATTTCAAATACTAGAAAGGATTAATGACAATGCTTACAAAGTGGACCTATTAGGTGAGTATAATGTTAGTGCTTTATTTAATGTGACTGATTTGAGTCCTTTTGATGTAGGTGATGCTTTAGATTTGAGGACGAATCCTTTTGAGGAGAGGGGAAATGTTATGGAGCAGCCTATACTCCAAGTTTCAAGGATTCAACAAGAGGACCAAAGGCAAGGATCAAGCACAAGAGGTCTCTAGTCCTTTTAGTGTGCCTCAATGTTCTTTAACAAGGTCTCAATCTAAGAGGTTTCAACAAGCCTTAATCCATCATCTACAAGGCTTAGTGAATTCAGCTAGTGAAGGTTTACAAGGACATCAAAACTTTGGAACATGTGCAGCCCAAGTTCAATACAACTTAATCCAAATCCAAGTTACTAATAGGTTTAATTAAGAATGTAATGGACCACTTTTGTTATGGGCTAGCCAAATATGTATGGGGAAACTACATTAGTTTGCGAGTCTTAGGTTTAATCATGTTTATTAGGCTTAAATAAGGGGCTGACAGATTTATGTCTTTTAAAAGAGTCCATTAGTTTCCATTTGGGATATAATTAGATTAGTTTCCATTTGGGATATGATTTGATTAGTTTCCATTTGTGTTTAGCCTTTATTAGTTTCCAAATTCATTAAAACCTTGTAAGCCTTGGACTAATGGTTGGCAAATTATGAAATTATTAATCCAAAAAGGTTGTTTTGCTTTTATCTTTATGTTCTTGTGTAGAATGCATGTTTTAAGGAACATTCAGGTAAGTTGATCATCTTCTTGTGGAGTGTTTCGAAATTGGAAATCAGAAACAAGTTTTCTTTATTCTAATTCTTGATCATCTTATCTGAGTAATATGACTTCTAGCCTTCTTAGGGGTTGTTGCTAAATTGAGTTTTGGGGTTTTTATGTTAATGCTTTGGGGGTTTATATATATATAAAGGGGTTCTCAAGCTTATTCATGGAGGTTCCATATCAGCCTTTGTCGTCCCTCTTGCTAGCAAACATTTACTTTCTCAGTTAAGTTGGACTAAGCTCATATGAGCACACTTGACAAGAGAGCTCAGATGAGTTCACACTGACATATGAATAGGATGGGCCAAGCTTATGGAAGCGCTCCTATTCACAACTCATATCCAAATAGTCCTTATGCCGAGTAATTAGGTAATTAAATGTTAAATAGATGGTAAGCATGAAATGGTGCGAGTTCAATATGGTTATATGATTATAGCTTCCGCTTACCAGGTACGCAACCTTGTTGTTATTGTAGTTTGACAAAATGACTAAAGTTTGTATGAGAATGGATGTTGGATCTCTAGGTGAAGAAGACTGGTCAGGAACAGTACCAATGAATTGGGACTACAAGCTACATGTCAAATCACGTACCAAAGCATGCTCTCATTCCTCCATGGCGGCATATAGATGCTGCTTAGTCTGTAGCTGCATATCTTGAATATGCTCCTCAACAAGCTGCTCAACACGCTCCTCCATAACCTGTTCAACTCGCTCATTGAATGTCCTCTCCATCTCCTCCCTAATCTGACTGCGAATATTTTCTACAGCTATAGTGGAGTTGATTATTTGGGATGAGCTACCTTGGTCAGGGAACAAAAGTGAAGCCTTGATGCCTAAACTATAAGCATGACGATCTCTAGGCTGGATGCCTACAGCTTCTAAACACATACTGACTCTCTAAAGGTGAAAGTTCAATCAGCTCCACCGAAGGCTCTAATCCTTCTTCATTTGGTTATGTATGAGAAATGCACTCCTGAATACATTCCTATAGTTTATAAACAATTGGTTATGAAATAACATAAATTTTATATATATGTTTTTATATATATGTTTTTGAAGTTAATAAAAATGCAATGAAATTCTTACTCCAATCTTTTTGAACGAACATCAACCCATTGACCATCTTTCTTTGTATGGCACCTTTAGAAAAGCCTAACTGGTCCTGGATCCCTTCCTTCTTTCTCCATCTAAAATGGATAAAGATAAGTATTTTAAGCAAATTTTATATAAAATCAAGACTATAAATTTGTCTTATAATTCGGTGTTTATGCTCCTCAATAGAAATTGATCCAGTAGTGTGGTGAGACCAACCACTTCCAGCACCAGCTTTCGGAGATCGCCTATTTGAGCTAGCTCTCTCAAACAGTGCAAGATATTCCGGACTATATCGTTGATCAGTCCAACGTTGCTAAATAGGTTCTGGAATATGTAAGGGATGACCTTTGTTCCTCCATCTACTCATCATATCTAAGTAGTGCCTACCTGCTAGAGCTTCCCAAGCCACTTTAATCTTGTTATCGAGTGTTGGATCTCATTCAAAATATTTCAGCATATTACGAACATTGAATTATGTTGTTACCATTTATGAAGAATGAGAAATAAATATTTATTTGACATTTACCTGCAATTCTCCAAAGTACCAGTTTCGCGTGTCTTGGGACACGTGCTTCCATATGGATCCTTGCTCGTCCACTCGTTCCTTTATGATCTAGGATATTCGAGTAGCCATTTTATAACTCTCTACAAACATGTGCATACATATATAATTTAAGAAAATAATATTAGCATGCAAGATATCAAAATATTTAAAATAAATGTTATACTTACTTTCCATTTCCAAGTCTAATCCTCTTTTGACTAGAGGATTATGTTGGTGTTTCTTCAGGTGGAGTCTGAGGGGAATCTTGATCTCGAGTCTGACTATTGAGGGATTCAAGTTGATTCTGTGGCTCTGCTGTCTGGATAATCGATCTTCTTTCCCTTGCAGTGCACCCACCTAAACATGTTTGTCCCCTCTGTCCCCATCCTCATCCTTCACCTCTCATCTTGCAAAAAAAAAAGTAAAAAATTGTTAATCAACATCCATTATATAAGATTTAGTAAAAATATTCAATGGCATTTCAAAACAAAAATAAATATGCAACTAAAAGAGTTCTTAAAAAAATAATAAAGAACCTTTATTGATTGTCACTCTCATCATCTTCCTCAAGTTCTAGTTCATCATCTTCTTCAATATCTGAGTGTGACTCAAACTCTAGTTCGTCATATGTTTCCTCTTCTTCATCCTCTATTTCCATGAAGTTACAATTCAAGTCAATTAAGGATGTAATTGGATCTAATCTTTCATCATCAATAGCATGTATTGCAATTTCATCCTCTTGAAATGGTGGTGATTCATGTACAACATTTGAAGAACTTTCAGAAATTTCCACAATACCCCGTGGTTTGATCTTGATCACAACCCACCAACTTGCTTATTGCGTCGTAAGCTAGGGTAAATGGAATAATATACTTGCATCATATCTATTAAATCTTCTACTATGGTTCACTTCAACTATCTTATATTCATCATGAATTTTAGTCTCCACATTTGATGTGGGATCGAACCAGTCACACTTGAACAAAACTGTTTGTTTGATTGGCCAATTAGGATATTCAATCTCTGCCACTTCAATTAGCTTTCCATAGTAATTATTCTCATATGCATTATAGTTAGAGCCTTTAATGCTCACTCCCTAATTCATAGTCTTTTTTACAAAACTTAAGCATTCAATTTGGAACTTATATCCATTCACAATATAATCAGTGTATGTTTTGGTAGAAAACAAAGGTCCTTTAGCAAGATCTTTAATGTAAGGACTATTGACATTCGACGACTCGCCGTTTGCCTACAATTGATATGTCATAATTAATCGATCATTCATGAATGAAAAATAGGCAAGATACTATTAGTATGTAAGGATACTCACAAAAAAGTTATCTAATTGCATCAATTTTTTTTGTAATTGCTTTATGATAAATAGGCACTTGTGATTAATATATCGATTTTGACCTCAAAAAAATAATTAAGATTTAAAGTATAATAAGAATATGAATTAAATTGGTTTGGACCTACTCACTGTTTCCCTTTAGAGATACCTAGCTACTATACCTTTTAAACTTTGTTAGTTGTGATCCATACTATATAATTGTTACTTGTCTGCAACATTCATTATTATTATGATATAATTATTAACTTAATTTTCATTATTGTTTTTAGAGAAATTCTTAGATAAACCGGGTCTATTAGACCAAACTAATCATACAATAACATGCATTGATTGTTTTATTTTTATTTTCACATCAACCAATAAAAATAAAAAAAATTAAATATGTTATTATATGATTGGATTGATTTATAAATGATGCAGTAGACCCAATCTATCTAAAAATTTCACTTATTTTTATATTAATTAGACTTAGAATATTAATGCTCTTCCATATAAATTATACTAAGTCTCTAACTACCTGACTTCACTATCCCTTTACTAAAATATTAAAATATCACTTTCCCTCCTATTACAACATCAACCCCTATTTCCTATTTAAAATTCAAAATATAAATTATAGTTACCGCAATAGCAGCCCCTATTCACTGCAACAACAGCCCCTATTCACTTCAATGGCAGCCCCTATTTCGTTGTTATACCACTATATCATATACTCACTTGTACATGCTATTAGTGAAAGAAACTCCAAATTAAAAAGTTGAAATCAATTGATTTTAGTTAATATGCAGCTCATGATGGTTATATCATTATCATTCTGATAATGCATTTACGTAAAATATATAAACAAAATGTCCCTATTATTGATTTAATTTTACAAGAATTTATCCTTTAATTTTAACACACATCATGCTTATTCATGCTGATACCTCTTAGTTGTTCTAGATTTCTCTCTTCACAATATAAAATATATTATTATTCCACATAATATTTCTTAAATGATTTGTCACTTTTTATTTTATTAGTTTTTTCTTTTTAATATTTTTTGGGAAATTGAAATTCATTCAACTAGGCAAATGGCCTGTGAAGAGAAAATTGGCTTCAAGAGGACAAGAGATTTATAGTGATAAGAATATTAGCATAAACATCCGCATTCATAATTAACATAGTCAGATCCTATAATTGATATTTTCTAATCAGCAAAAAAAAAAAAAAAAAGAAATGCAATCACAAATATATCAGACAGTGATGAGTAACATGTAAGAAAATGGACAGAACAAAAAGATAAGACAAAACTGTGGACCTTTTGAAAACTACTGATGTTGGGTTGTCAGTTTTTATGCTTATTAGCTGCCTACCTTCCAGCTTGCCTGCTCTATTTTCTTGATTCACAACTTGTTTTTTCTCTTTTCAGGTTTTGATTTTTGTGATTTCAGTTACAAAAGAAAATGGAAGAACGATCCTTTAGCTCATTTAACCACAATCAGAGAATCGATGAACCCTCGTTTTCTTGAACAATTGCAATATTTCTTCTACGTGCTCTTCTTAATGTTGTTTTCATTATCCAAATTAAAAACATGTTCAGAAAATATACTATTCAAAACCTACGTAAAGTTGCATTCTAGAACACAACAAAATCAGAAAAAATCACAGGAAAGTACAATAACAAAAACAAGAGGCAAAACATTACGGAACCAAAAGCAAACAAAAGGTCCAACCTTGACCCAAATCACACAAGATAAAAAATATGTAACATTAACTCAACAAAGAAAAATAGAGAAAGAAAAGAGAGGATTAAAGAAAAAGCAAAAACCTGGCTCCACAGAGAAGAAAATCAATATGAAAAATGGAATCGTGCAAGTCTTTGAGTCCTTCTCTCAACAAACATCAACAAGAACTTCCTATTTGCAACAACATTCTTAATATATTAAAAAAAAGCCCCATAATAAAAAAACAAAAGATGGGTAATGAAGAAGAAGAAGAAGAAGAAGGATAAGGAGAGAATAGAAGACTTACATTTGGCAATGAGAAGCGGCTGACAGCAAACGAAGTTGCAAGAGGGCAGCGGCGAACGGAGTTGAGAGAGATGGAGCGACGGATAATGAAGGGAGAAGTAGAGAGTTTAAAAGTTTAGGGATTTTGATATGCAAAAACAATTTAGGGATTTCTTTAGAAACATGTGATTTAAATTAAGATCTCAGTGGCGTCGCTAAAAGTCACAACATTATCCTTAAATGAAACGATGCATTTCATAAAATATTAGCGACGCAAGAATTCATCACTAACTTAAACAGCGCAAAAATGTGTTTTTACACGAATTATATCAACATTAGCAACATGCAATAAGGGGTCGCTATTTAATGACTGTAATAGTGACGCCAATCATGTCGCTATAGTTGTCACCATCTTTAGGTGCCAAATCAGCAACACATTACAGGTGTCACTAAGTGTATTTGAAGCCTAGCATCGCTATAGCATTGCAAAGGGCGCCACTGATATTACGTCCCAAATTTTCGTCGCCTATGAGTCATAGCATGTTGCTATAGCATCTCTAAATAGTGACACTTTGTTGCATCACTAAATGGCCATTTTCTTGTAGTGATTGAACACCATGTGCTAGCATAGTGCACAATCTTGTGGAAAGAAGAAGAGGAATTAAACTCTTTAATTCTCAGGTTGGCAACCCCTCTCTTAAGTTTCTAAATATTTAGAATGGTATTTATAGTTTTTTCCTAAAATATCCTAGGGTTTAGAGCCCCAATCTAACCTAAAAGCCATTTAAAATTCAAAATCCACCAAAATAGGCTTAGTTGGAATACTATCAGCACGACTCTGTGGGGGCTGTGGCCATTCCATGCACACAACTACTATGCATAGGTCGTGGCCATCTGCATGGTTATACAGGTCTACAAGGGTCGTGCACAGTGTAGTTGACCAGCACACTGTCTGGCACGTTGCTAGCATCCGACAGGCCTGCATAAGCCTACTGATGACTTCACACCCGCGAAACTTTTCTGTGATTGCAACATCGTCTGACCCCAATTTCTCTCTCATACTTTTGGAACATTTATTGTCATTTTACTCATTTTTCACACCTTCAATGCATATGACAAATTAGGTTTCCAATTATGTTGGCCACTCAGATCAACACTTGATCTTGAGTAGATCATGATCGGTATCTAGCAACACATCATGATCCCCAATTGATTAAAAAGTCAGTGATTTGACTACAAACCTTTCCATAGACAATTGTCCATGCAATTCGTCCCTTCATCCTCATTATACCCTACTTGGTTCATAACATAGTCTAAGTGTCAACTTCCACTATACTGATTGTGCCACATCAAGTCCAAGTGATGTTAGTTCTTGTCCTAAAGACTTAGTACTCTATAAAATATGTCTTTGATGACCATCTTCAAGACATGTCTACTTTGACCAAAGTTTCCAAAGTAATGATCTCGATAAGAGGTCACAAGTATACTCTCCCTCTATCAAGAGTGATTAATCCTTTATTGGCTATCCAACTACCTTCAAATACCTCAAGTTGTACCCAATCACTGCCCTATGAGCGACCTTACTTGAGAAAATGAGGAATGGAGTCAAAGTGCATTAGTATCCAAGATAACCTTGAGCACCTCAAGTCTAAGGATACTTGCACCATTGCTATGATGAGACTATCATTGACATTTGAATAGATAATCCATATGATTGTCTTATAGTAGGTCATCTAATTTACTTAGCTACTCTAGCAAGAATCTATATATTAACTCTAAACATCTCATGTCTATAGTTTATGAGATGAACTACTTGATCAATCAATGAGTATAACATGTCATAGTATGTCTGAATTAGCAATGTCCCATCTTATTAATCCTATGATTAGGGATCATTTAGATATGAACAAAATTGCACATAATAGGAATCTCATAATCATGATCTCATCATGATTTCCTTCATGTTGTGTTTCATATCATGGACTTTCATTAATTATTTTAAGATCTTCATCAATTCATATACAAATGTATACCAATATAATGAAATAATGCCATTACAAATGTGTACACTAAGTGCCTAAGGCAATTTCCTTTTAGGCACATCTCTAATAATCTCCCACTTGCATTAAAGCCAATCGTCATTGTACATTACATCATAGGTGAGGATATGACTATCATATTCCTTTTCGGATTTGGTGTAGTGACTCGATCAGATATCTTCTGATCATTAGGAACTCTTTCTATCATTACATCACTTTACCACTGATCTCCCTAATCAATTGATAACACTGAGTACATATGAGACATGGTTCCTTTTGCTTATGCAATGGCCCCATTGTTATTCCAATCATGTTGGATTAACAATGCTAGGAATCCTTTTGCTTATCCCTAATCATTCTAACTTTGTGATGATTTTACTTATCCAAACCTGCTAGTTAGCTGCCTTGGAAGCTGCAATGTACTTTCAGTTGTGGAATCCACAGTCATCACCTATTTTGAACTCTTCCAACTGACTGCATAACCATTCAATATGAATATGTAAATATGATTTTGTATCATCCTTGTAGAATTGGATGTTGACATCAATAAATTTGCTTACCTTAAGCTTACTATGTCTTTAAATCAAGAATACATCCTTAGCCCTTCTCAAGTAATTAAGGATCATCTTGACAGCCACCAAATGACCCTCATCGGGGTTCGATAATTATCTGCTCATGATACTCAAAGCATAAGATATATTGGGAGTAGCACACAGCATAACACATAATGGATCCAATTGCCAAAACATATGGAGTCCCATCTGTGCAAGTCCTTTTGTCTTATATGTCTTTGGACACAAAGACTTAGAGAGGGTAATCTTATTGATCATAGGAATAAATTCTCTCTTGGACTGTTCCATGCTAATCTCTTTAGCATCTTAGCTATGTAGACTAAGAAAGACTAAATAACCTCTTGGACCTATCCCTATAGATCTTAATCCCCTACTTGTAGTTTACTTTAAAAGTCTTTCTTGGAGAAATATTTTGAGAGCAAAAAAAGACTAACTTAGAATTGAGACAATGTTTCCTAAGTAGTATGTCTTTCACATTCTACACTAACATGACATCACTTCCACTAACCTTCTTGAAAACACAAGGTTGGTCCATATTTTGTGAGAAAACAAACTCTTTGATTGTCTCATCAAATTGGATATTCCAACTCCTAAATGTTAGCATTAATCCATAAAAGATTTTGCAATTGACATCGCTTTTCGCCATCATTGGATATGAATCACTCAGGTTGTGTCACGTACACATCCTAGGTCAAATTTCTTTAATAGAAAGCTATCTTCATATCCATTTTCCAAATATCATCTTAATGAGTAGCAATGGCTAAGAGTAACATGATGGATTTAAGCATAGCGTATAGAGAAAAAGTCTTAGCAAAGTCAACCTTTGTCTTTGACGATATTCTTTAACTATTGACCTTATCTTTATAGGTAACTATGTTACCTTCCATGTCGGTCTTCATCTTGAAAACCCGCTTGCACCTAATGGGTTTTATCCCTTTAGGTAGATTAATTAAAGCTCATGCTTGGTTTATAGACATGGAATCCGTATTTGACTTATGGCCTATAGCTATTAGTCATATTCTGAACTTTTCAAAACTTTTTTATAAGTAGAAGGCTCATCATCTTCTAGAGCAATACGACCTTTTGTTCACTTACAAGAGATCTATATCTCTTGCGAACAACTTGTATCCTACTTTACTTATGAAATTCTTATGATTCATAAGGTTTTACTGTTACTTCATCTACATGAATAACATATTTGGTATTTGTCAGTTGATTATGTCTACTTAAGCATCTTGAACTTCATCAAGTTCAATCTTGCTCCCACTATCTTCTAGTAGATGAAACTATTTTTCTTTAAAGATACCATACTTTGAAACAAACACTTTTTTTTTTTCCAAAGAATGGTAAAACTGATATCCAAATGACTCTTATTGGACATCCCGTATATATACATTAGGTTAGATTTAACTTTTAGCTAATCTAACATTATTTGCTTCTCTTAAGCAGGACAATCCTAAACTTTCATCTATGAAAGAATATGTTTTATGTTATTTCATATCTTATATGGAACAACATCAACTGACTAATAATGTATTATGCTTAGTACATAACATAGTCTCATGTGCTTGACCATAAAGGAACTTAAGGAATTCTACAAAACTCATATATAACTCACCATATCTAACAAGGTTAAATTTCTCATTTTAGCCACACCATTGTGTTTTGGCATATAAGGTGGAGTCTATTGAGATAATATCTCAGTATCTCTTAGAAGACATTGAAAATTTTAAGCTTAAGTATTTTGTCACTTTGATCTAATCTAAGTGTCCTAATACTTTTGCCAAAATATTTCTTTACTTCATTTTGAATTCTTTGTAGTTTTCAAATTTGTATCTCTTCATATACAATTACCCAAATTATGAATGATCATAATTGAAGGTAATGAAGTAGACAAAACCAAATATGTTATGCATGGGCATTGGTTCACATACATCTATATGTACAAGGTCCATTAGCCCTTTTACAAATTCATCTTTTCCACTAAAAGGTGATTTTGTCATCTTGCCTAATAAATAAGATTCATATGTGTCGTATGATTCATAATCAATTGACCCCAAGTTACCATACTTTTGTAACTTAGTCATGTGGTTCTTTTTTATATAGCTAAGTTCACAATGCCATAATTTATGGTTTTAGGTCTCTTAAGGCATTCACCTTTAGCACTTGTTGTACACTTTTATTGTATATGAACAAAGGGCATTTTTCATTAATTGATGTTCATTTACTTTACAAATTGATATAGATCATTAAATCATTTAATAAAGTCCATGATACAAAACATGGTATGAAGGAAATCATGATGGGATCATGATATTGAGATTCCTATCATGTAGTTATTTAGTATCTAAACCATCCCTAGTCATAGGATCAACAAGACGGGACATTGTTGATTCGGAAAGACTAGCACACACTATACTCCTTGATTGGATCAAGCAGTAGATCTCATAAGCTATAAACATGAGACATTTAGAGTTAACATGTGGATACTTGCTAAGAGTAGTCAAGTACATTGGATCACCTACTATGAGGTGATCATATGGATTATCTACTCAAATGTCAATGATAGTCTCATCATAGCAATGGTGCTAGTATCCTTAGACTTGAAGTATTCAAGGACATCTTGGATATTGATTATGTGCTTTGACTCCATTTCTTGTTGCCTCACATAGGTCGCTCATAGGGTGATGATTGGGAACATCTTAAGGTATTCGAAGGTAATTAGGTAGCCAATTGAGGATTCACCACTCCTGATGTAGGGAGTGTATTCCCATGGCCTCTTGTTAGATCATTACTCAAGAATCTCTAACTAGAGTGGAAATGTCATAAAGATAGTCTTTAGTGACATGTCTAATACAGTAATGAGTCTCAATGACAAGATCTAATATCACTTGGGCTAGGTGTAATGTAGTCAGTCTAGTGGGAGCTAACACATAGTCTGTGCTCTAAATCGAGTGGGGCATAGGATAGTGAAAGGACGAATTGCATGAATAATGTCTATGGAAATATTCGTAGTCAAACTATTGACTTTTTGGTCAATTGGGGGTCATGATGTATTTACTAGATACTGCTCATGACTTGCTCAATATCAAATGTTTATTAAGGTGGCGAACATAACCGAGAACCTAATGGGTCACACACTTTGAAGGTGTAAAGGAGGAACAAAACGGTCTTAGATGAGATCCAAAAATGTGAGAGAATTATTTAGCGTCAGACCATAATGAGATCATGGAAAAATCGCTCAAAGAGGTTACATGCCCGTAAGGGGCTACCAACTGTATGCACCCTTGCCAACGCATGCTGGCACACACAATGCTCCCCAAAATTGGCCAAATTAGCAAAATTGCCAATTTGGCCCAAAACTCTATTTTGGCAATTTTCGGTCTTTAGGCAACCTTATAGTGTTTAGGAAACACCTATAAAATACCTTTTTTACCATTAAAAAAAGAGCCATAACCTCCATGAAAATTAATTGTTGATTTTCTTTAAATCTTTCTCTCAAAGAATAATTATTTTGCTACCACAAAATAATTATTCAAGGTCATCCCCTAAGAGGTTTTCTCTTTTGGGCTTTGTGTGGACTACCATTGGCTTGTTTCATTGTTGTTTACTACAACTCGACAAGAAGAGGAGGTGGAAAAGTTCAAGAAGTCCAAAGGTAAAATCTTCAAACCCTTATTTTTGGTTAATTAATTTTGATGACATAAGTTGAATCTTGGTTTGGGTTTTGATTTTATTTTATTTCTACTACGCTTTATGTATGAGATACATCCTCAAAACCTAACACTATTAAGAATAGATATCTGTTGGCACATATTGATGATCTCTTTTATCAGCTTAAGGGTGCTGGAGTGTTCTCCAAGATAGATTTTAGATCAGGTTATCATCAGTTAAGGATGCAGATGGAGGATATAGCTAAGATAGCATTCAGGACTAGATATGGCCACTATGAGTTTTTAGTTATGCCATTTGGGCTTACCAATGCTCCAACAACATTTATGGATCTGATAAACAGGAACTTTAGGCCATATTTAGACCAATTTGTGGTTGTCTTCATAGATGATATCTTGGTTTTTCTGAGGGATCCGGAAGACCATGAGAAGTATCTGAGGATATTATTGTAGACACTAAGGGAACATAAGCTCTATGCTAAACTCTGAAAATGTGAGTTCTGGTTAAGGGAAATGACATTCTTAAGACACATTGTGTCAGCTGAAGGCATTAGAGTTAATCCTGGTAAAGTTGGGGCAATTGTGAATTGAAAGCATCCACATAATGTATCTAAGATAATGAGTTTTCTTGGTTTAGCTAGTTACTATAGGGGATTCATCAAGGGTTTCTCAATGATTGCTACCCTTTTGATAAGACTTTTGAGAAAAGATGTTAGGCTTGTGTGGACAGATAAGTGCCAAGTCAGTTTTGATCAGCTCAAGTGTATCCTTATAAAGGCTCCTATTTTGACATAGTCCATCCCTGATAAGGAGTATGTTATCTATAGTGATGCTTCTCATAATGGATTGGATTGTGTGTTAATGTAAGGAGGAAAGGTGGCTACTTATACCTCGAGACAGTTGAAGCCACATGAGAAAATTATCCTTCTGATGATCTAAAGTTGGTAGTTGTAGTCTTTGCATTGAAGATTTGGCACCATTATCTATATAGGGAGAAGTGTTTCATTTATGCAGATCATAGGAGTTTGAAATATTTACCCACATAGAAAGAGTTGAATTTGAGACAAAGAAGATGACTTGAGTTGATTAAAGATTATAATTTGTTATAGACTACCATCAAGGTAAGGCCAATGTGGTAGTAGATGCTTTGAGTACGAAGATTGTGTCAAAATTGCACATTCAGCCTACTCTTACTCAAGAAATCAAGGATGCACAGAAACAAGATGGTAAGTTGATTGAATTAGCTGAGTTGGTTTCTAAGGGGGAGAGACCCAAGTTCACCATTGATTCAAATGGTGGATTGTATTATAAAGGCAAAATATGTGTATCCAATGTTAAGGACCTCAAACATGATTTTCAAATAAGCCAATAAAAGTAAATATGTTATGCATCCTGGAAGCAACAAGATGTATTAGGAATTAAAGAACTAATATTAGTGGGTAGGTATGAAAAAGGACATCACAGAATATACTACGAGATGTTTGACTTGTCAACAAGTCAAAGCATAGCACCAAGTACCTTTAAGGTTGCTACATCCGATCTCTATTCCAGAATGGAAATAGGAGCGGATTGCCATAGATTTTGTTGGGATGCCTTTGATATCAAGAAAGCATGGCACCATATGGGTCATTGTGGATAGGTTTACGAAGTCAACATATTTCATACTTGTTAGAAAAGACTACTAGTTGAATCAATTTTAGTAGAGATCTATGTGAACAAGATAGTACAACTCGATGGTATGCCTATCTCTATTGTTTTAGATAGAGATTCTTGGTTTACATCTCAATTTTGGATCACTCTTCAGAGTGTTTTAGGCACTAAGCTCAATTTTAGTGCAGCTTTTCATCCTCATATAGATGGATAGTCAAAAAGAGTTATTCAGATTGTAGAAGATATGGTGAGAAGTTTTGTTATTGAATTTGAAGGTAGTTGGGATAAGTATCTTTCTTTGAGGGAATATGCTTATAATAATAGTTATCAGTCCAACATCTAGATGGCTTCATATGAGGCACTATATGGTAGAAGGTGTCGGACACCTTTGTGTTGGATAGAGCTCTGTGAGAGGAAGTTTGCGGGACTAGACCTAGTATGGGAAATGGAAGAGAAAGTGATAATCATTCAAGAAAGACTTAAGGCAGCTATTGATACACAAAAATCATATGCTGACCATAAGAGACGTTGTTAGAGCTTGCACATGCATCTCATATAAGTTATGCAGTGAAAAATTAAAATTTTTACAAACTCTAAGAAGAAGATCAACCTATGTAATCATGAACAATTAAAACTATATAATAGTAGAAGATTATTACCTTTCAAAATCAAGCATTCTTCCTTCGATTCTCTTCTTACCGGGTTGTAGCAAATAATAGTAATCCTCTAGGATCACTTCTAATGGTATCCACATGAGGGAGAAGGGAGAAAACATTTAAAGGAATAGCTTAGATTAATCTAATGTGCTAGCAAAAGGTTAATCCCTTGAGAGAAAAAGAAGAGAAGAATTGACACTCAATTCTTTATGTTGCAGTTGCCTAAAATAGTATATAAAAGGACTATTTAAACCCCACATGGAATTAGGTTTCGAAATCTTTGACTATAGAATCCTAATCTGTCGCACGTTTCGATCGGGAAACTTATTTTTCAGTTCGGATAGTGCCCATATAAGGCAGATCCTGGTCGAGAAATTACTTACTCGATCGAGACTTGGCTTTGTTTCAATCTAGTAGCTATTTCTTATTGGGACACTCCTTTTCCCAATCGGAACCTTGATCTCATTCGGGAACAATGTTCCCAGTTGGGAATGTGTCTGGACTTGGATTTTCTCTTATTGTTTTCGATCCGATCTAAAAGCCTATTTTACTTCTCCTTCACACCTTTAGTGCGTGTGACCTATTGGGTTCATGGTTATGTTGACCACTTAGATTAATACTTAATCTCGAGTAGATCATAAGCGGTATTTAGCAACACATCATGACCTCTAATTAGCTGAAAACTAGTGGTTTAACTACGAACCTTTGCTTAGACAATTGTCCGTGCAATTCGTCCTTTCGCCATTCTATACCCCACTTAGTTCAGAGCATGGACTAGCCCAAGTGATGTTTGATCCTGTCACTAGGACTCATTACTTAAATAGACATGTCACTAAAGACCATCTTCATGATATTTCCACTCTAGCCAGAGATTTCCAAGTAATGATCCCGACAAGAGGCCATAGATATACAATCCCTTTATCAAGAGTGGTGAATCCTCTTGTGGCTACCCAATTACCTTCGAATATCTCAAGCTGCACCCAATCACCACCCTATGAGCGACCTCTATGAGGCAACAAGTAATGGAGTCAAAGCACAGAATTATCATCCAAGATATCCTTGAGTACGTCAAGTCTAAGGATACTTCCATCATTGCTATGATGAGACTCTCATAAACATTTGAATAGACAATTCATACGATGGTCTCATAGTAGGTCATCCAATGTACTTAACTATATTAGCAAGCATCCACATGTTAACTCTAGAGAACTAATATCTACAGATTATGAGATCTACTGCTTGATCTAATCACAGGGTATAACTTGTGTTAGTCTATCTGGATTAAAAATGTTTAGTCTTATTAATCCTATGACTAGGGGCAATTTGGATATAACCATAATTATACATGATAGAAATCTCAATATCATGATCTCATAATGATTTTCTTCACTCTATATTTATATCATGGGCTTCATTACTTAATTTAAGATCCAATCAATTTATAGTATAAATGAACATTAATAAATGAAAATGTCTTTATTCATGTGAAATGAATTTGTATAATAAGTATTAAAGGTGATTGCCTTTAGAGCACTTTTCTAACAATCTCCCACTTGCATTAAAGCCAATCACCTTTATATATAATACCGTAAGCGAGTACGTGAGAATCATATTTCATTTGGGTAAGTGGCTTAGTCAATGGATCAACAATGTTCGTATCAATGGGCACTCTCTATTTTTACATCATTTCTACCAATGAGCACATGTTTAGTCAATGGTATCTTTTGAGCAATGGCTCTATTGTTGTCACGGTATAGTTGTACCAGATCAACAATGTTAGGAACCACTCCTAGTTCTATGATGAATTTTCTTATCCAAACTGCTTCCTTAACTCCCTCAGAAATTGCAATGTACTCTGCTTCAATTGTGGAATTTACAGTCATTTCTTGTTTGAAATCTTCAAACTGACTACTCCACCATTCAATATGAATACATAACCTAATTGATATTTTGAATCCTCTCTATTAGATTAGAAGCTAACATCTGTATACCCGCTTACAGTAAGATCTCCATCTCCATATACTGAGAATACATCCTCAGTCCTTCTCAAATACTTAAGGATATTCTTGACAGCCACCCAATAACCCTCACCATGGTCTGACTACTATATGCTCATGACACTCAAAGCATATGATACATTGAGCCTTGTACATATCATAGCATACACGATTGATCCTATAGCAGATGCATATGGGATCAAACTCATACGAGTCCTCTCATCTTGTATCTTTAGACACATAGATTTCGAAAGGGTAATCCCATGGATCATGGGAATGAATCCTTTATTGGATTACTCCATACTAAAAATTTTTAGCATATTATCTATCTACGTAGACTATGAAAAACCGAGCAACCTTTTAGATCTATCTCTATAGATCCTTATCCCTAAAATATAAGTTGCCTCTCCAAGGTCTTTCATGGAGAAATTCTTGGATAAACAAATTTTGACATATTGTAAAACCGAGACATTGTTTCCCATAAGTAGTATGTCATCTACATACAACACTAGGAATACAACTGCACTCCTACTAACCTTCTTGTACACACAAGATTCATCTGAATTCTGTGAGAAACCAAAATCTTTGATTGTTTTATCAAATCGGATATTATAACTCCTAGATGCTTGCTTCAATCCATAAATGGATCTTTGAAGCTTGCACACTTTATTGCCATTTTTAGATGTGAATCCATCTGGTTGGTCATGTACACATCCTCAATGAGGTTTCCATTAAGGAAAGCCATCTTCACATCCATTTGACAAATCTTATAGTCATAATGAGTGGCAATGGCTAGAAGTATCCTTATGGATTTGAGCATAGCTACTGGACTAAAAGTCTCATCATAGCCAATTCCTTGTCTTTAGCAATAACACTTAGCTACTAGTCTAGCTTTACGGGTAACCACATTACCCTCCATGTTGATCTTCTTCTTGAACACCCATTTGCACCCTATGGGCTTTATCACTTTGGGTGCGTCAACCAAGGTCTATATCTGGTTTTCATACATTGAATCCATTTCTGATTGCAAGACCTTTAGCCATTTATCAGATTCTGAACTCTTTATAACTTCTTCGTAACTAGTAGGCTCATCATCCTCAATGAGCAAGATATCATTTTGATTGCTTATGATAAATTCATATCTCTCAGGAGCAGAATGTATCCTACTAGAACTACGAAGATCTTGTGAATCAGAAGGTGTAGCTGTTATTTCATCTTCATGAACAACAGGCTCAAGTTCAGGTAGTTGATTTGCGTCTGTTAGAGCATCTTGAACTTCTTCAAGTTCAATCTTGCTCCCACTATCTTCTTTAAAAAGAAATTCTTTCTCTAAAAAGGTAGCATGTTTTGAAACAAACACCTTTTGTTCCAAAGGATTGTAGAATTGATATCCAATCGTTTCTTTAGGATATCCTACAAATAAACATCAGTCGGATTTAGCTTTTAGTTTGTCCAACATTGTCCGCTTCACATAAACTGGACAACCCCACACTTTCATATGAGAAAGTATAGACTTTTTGCCTTTCCATATCTCATATGGAATAGTATCAACTATCTTAGAAGGGACTCCATTTAATATATAAATGGCAGTCATCAGTGCATAGCCCCAAAAATACTTAGGGAGTTTTGCTAAATTCATCATTGACCTTACCATGTCTAACAAGGTTTGGTTCCTTTCAGCCACGCCATTGTGTTATGGCGTAAAGGGTGGAGTCCATTGGGATAAAATCTCATTATCCCTAAGATAAACCTGAAACTCTTAGCCCAAGTATTCACCACTTTGATCATATCTAAGTGTTTTAATATTTTTTCCAAGTAGTTTCTTATTTATCTACTTCATGTCTAAATTCTTTGACTTTTCAAATGCATCAGACTTATATCTCATAAGATACACATACTCAAATCGTGAATAATTATCAATAAAGGTAATGAAGTAGGGATAACCACCTTTGGTATGTATAGACATTGGGCCACATACATCTGAATGTATTAGGTCTAATAGCCCAATGGCACGTTCGCCCTTTCCACTAGAAGGTGATTTTGTCATCTTGCCTAATAAACAAGATTTGCAAATGTCATGTGATTCATAATCAAATAACCCCAAACTACCATCTTTATGTAGTTTAGTTATGCGCCTCTCATATATATGGCCAAGGCGACAATGCAATAAGTACGATGGTTTAGGTTTATTCATTTTTATTCTTTTATTATTGTCATCAATATTGTAAATAGAACTAAAGATGCTGAGAATATAAATTCCCTTGCACAAAGTTCTAGTACCATAAAGAATATTATTTAACATTATTAAGCAACAATTGTTATTAATTGTTAAATTAAATCCACTTCTACTCAAACTAAAAACAGAAATTATATTCTCAATCAATGTTGGAACATAAAAGCAATTATCTAGTTCTATTACAACTTGGAAGGGCTAAAATATATGTTCCTATAGCTAAGGCAACAACTATTGCTCTATTGCCAACACGTAAGTCTGACTCTTCCTTCTTAAGCTTTCTACTATTCCTTTGGCTCCTGCATATCAATATATATGTGTAAGCCACAACTAGTATCTAATACCCAAATGTTATTAGTAGAAATAGTATGAATATCAATAACGAAAATGCCTGAAGTGGATAGGGCCTTGGATGCCTTCTTCTTCAAGGACTCTTGCAGTTCCTCTTCCAATGGTCATCTTTGCCACAATGGAAGCAAGTCCATTTTGAGGCAATCTCTTTGGACTTCTTATTGGCCACACCGCCCTTAGCCTTTGTGGACTTCTTCTTTTTACTGTTCTTTTTATTTGAACTATAAGATTCCATCAACATCACAGCCTTACCCTCTTTTTTAATAGAAGGTTCAGCTATCTTGAGCATATTGATAAGCTCGGGTATAGTGGATGTAATCTTATTCATCATATAGTTAAGCACAAAATGTGCATAACTATCAGGCAAGTTGGTGAGAATTAAGTTTATACTTAAATCATGGTCTATAACAAACCCTAACTGCCCCAGCCTCTCAATAGATCCATTCATCTTTAGTGCATGCTACACCGGAGATGTCCCCTCAACCATCTTAGAGTGGAAGAACTGCTTAGAGATTTCAAACCTTTCAGATCTAGCTTGCTCATCAAAAAGCTCCCTAAGATGATAGATGTAACACCTTATACCTATGGATATCGCCTATGCTTATATCATGTTATCGTGTATTGCATAAAATAAGACATAGTCCTATTATAATGAGGGATTTTTTTTTAATCATATATCAATATCACTTTGCAACATTTGACAGCTCAGCTAAGCAACATCCTGATTATAAACATAATATATCATATATGTTAACAATTCAGACGCTGTGTTGAATTATTTCAGTTAGAAAGTTCAAGGCCAAATACACATTTACACATCATTACATATTTACTAATTTATACATATGCAGATACACAACCCAGAATACAAATGTCATGATCCTATATATATGTGTAATGCAAGGAGAGAGATTGGTGAGGCTCAGCTAGTGACCTGTGATCCATGTCTTCTATATGGTATGCACCTCCAAAATGAGCTAATTACTCTTCTTTGCCTGAAAGATGATGCAATTTGATGAGTTGCAACTCAATGAGAATAATCATCAAAAGCTTTCTAAAGTACTAAGTCA
>CATIWF010053854.1:0-18971 GCA_949630135.1 Balakata baccata
TTCTTCATCATCCTGGAAATGGAAATGAAGAGACAGCAAAGACGTACCATGAGAAGATGAAGGAGGTGATGGCTAATTGCTTGTTAGCAGAAGCCTTTGCAAAATCTTCCTTAGACCTCATGCACAAGCATCCACCAAACAAAATAGCAATCACATGAGCCAGAGCCATGAGCACTGCTGCCGCCAGCCCGAGCTTGAAAGCCTGATAGCTTGGATCTCTACATTCAAAAATCCACACCTTCAAATGCTTCACCTGTTCATCAAATTCCTATATGACAGTGAAAAAGCTCTAGCAGTACATGATTTTATCTCATTTCAATTTTTTGATAACTTACTTTGTTCTGGGCTATCTCTGCTTCAATGCCAAGTACACCAGCTATAATATCCATGGCCATGATCAACAGGCAAATCAAGATACCTACGTTCTTTACCATTCTTTTTGGTGTTTTCAATTATGAGAACAGGAACAGAAGATTGTGAAGGAGGAGGAAACTGCGGAGAGAAATCTTACAGAAAAAACCTCAAAAAAAGAAAAAACCTCAGCTTTTAAGCAGTGAAGATTGCATTTAAGAGGAGAACAGGAATAAAGTGGAACATAAAACTAGGAACCCAGATTAGTATTTAGATATAAGAGAGATTAGCTGTGAATTATGAGTAAAAAAGCTTCTTTTATCTCTGCAAATTTCCTTTAATTCATTCTTTTACTTCTCCTTTCCTCACAAAATTCGGATTCCTTCCATGGGATGCGAGGAAAGCAGAGTATCACAATCACGATTACAAAAGTGACGTGCTTCGACAACTGAGCGTACTGCATATTTGTCATTCCTCTTCGGTTACATTACAATCAACATTATTTACCAAGAATGAAAAATACCTAACTCTTTAATCACTAAAGAATTCTTAAATTCTACCAATAAACTGGTTTAATGATCAAGGTCGTAAAATACCAACTTTGTAGTCGGACCCGTTGTAATATATAATTCTTAAATTCTAGTATTCTATGAATTTGAAATTATACAAGTAGATTTTCTCAAATATTTTGGATAAACTCCACTAGTAGAAATAAAATTATATAAGCTATGTTACGAGAAGTTCAAAAATAAAGAGTCAAAACTATTGGTTTTGCAATAAATTTTTAAATAAATTGAGTCCAACCCAATTATACAATTATATATATTTAATTATTTTATATTTATTTTTATATTTACTAATGAAAATAAAATAATTAAATATATATTATTATATTCATCTATAAATAATGTGGTAGACCAATCTATTTAAAAATTTATCTGGTTTTGCTGATCTTTTGGGAGGAAGATTTGATAAATAATGATTTTTTTTTTCTTTTGGTTTTGTCGAGAGATAAATAATGAAAAATGATTTATATATGCATTTTTGTAACTGGAATCGTGTCAGCTAAGTATTGGCTTTCGTTTCAGAATTAGGTAGTCCATGGTATAGCATATAAAAGCAAAATGAAGGCGAATGTAAAATGAGCAGCTCCACGTGTCACCCTGTGGGGACATAAAATCGTGACGGCAACGTTCTGGAAGCAGCGAAGCATTATCCAGAAACTAGACGATCAAACAATGAAACAAGAACATACCCATTGATTGACATAGAGACCGAAGACAGGCTGCTAAGAAATCGACGCGATCGCATTCTCAGCACAAGAAGGAAAAAGATGTCCGTTTATTATGGATGGAAGAGCTTCGACGAGGATGATGATCGACCTGAGAAGCCTCGCCGATTTGGAGTCACCGAAATGCGAGGTCCCCAATATACTCTCTTGAGCCACAACATGCTTCAAGTATGTAAATCTGGTGTTTGAATTTTCATTTGTCTAAATTCTGCAATTTCAATGTTAATTTTCAGTAACATTTTTTATTAATTCTTTTTTTGCTACTGTGCTTATTGTAATGTTTGAATTAGGCAACGCTAGTAAGAAATTTTGTCATATTATGCTATAATTTTGTGAACTTGAGAGCCAATGGAAAAGCTTCTCTAGTACTAGTAGACTAGTAGCAGTTGGGTTTAGTGATGTAGAAATTAGAAATTATCCAGTAATTTTTGGCAGGATATTTTCGAGTCTATGGGGCAATTTGTTGATGGGCTGAAGTTTTCTGGAGGTTCTCACAGTCTTATGCCCAAGTCTTTTGTTAAAGAGGTGATTGATATGGCTCACCAACATGATGTATATGTCAGTACTGGTGACTGGGCAGAACACTTGCTCCGTAAAGGTCCATCAGCTTTCAAAGAATACGTCGAGGTGAGGCTTGTGATAGAGATCATAAGCTGTAGTTTTTTGAATGTGTTGTAGGAATGGTAATGTAATTTTGAGAATCCGGTACTTGTTAGGAATGCAAACATATGGGGTTTGACACAATAGAGCTCAATGCGGGGTCTCTTGGAGTTCCAGAAGAGACTCTTTTGAGATATGTGCGCCTAATTAAGAGTGGTGGTTTAAAAGCGAAGCCTCAGTTTGCAGCCAAGATTAACAAATCTGACATTCCTATTGATGGTGATAGAGCATATGGGGCTTATGTGCCTCCAACACCTCGAAGCTCTGGTAAGGATTCAGAAGCTTATTGGAGATTGTTTAGTCAATTATGTAATGATTCCTTCTTAAATATCTGCTATGATGATTAAAAAGAAAAAAATATGATCCGTGCACTGTGGCTGGTGAATTCAGGAAGATGATATGTTGTTAATTATGAATTACAAATGATATAACATTTTTATGGATAATTTAATTGGCTTTTTTAGTTGTTTTTTTCATATTATATTCTTGAGTTAGCATTTCAACTAGCTTACGTAAAAATCACATGAGATGCTTAGGTAGTATCATGCAAATTTTAGATGTCAACTCTTTTTTTGCCTTGAATTGATATAGTGATAGCTGCTTTGGCCCCTCATTGATTTGGATCTATATTTCTTTATGAAGTTATTTTTGGTTAGCATTTTCACATCCATGAGACTTGTTTTAACTTCAAACTTCAGAATTTATCCTTGGTTGCAAGTCCTTGTTTTATTCGTTAGATGTGGTGGAGAGTATCTGGGCATAACGTACAAAATTTGTTGCATTATAGGTTTTTTTTTACCTCCAATCATCTAAAAGCCTGTGAAGTAGCCCTCTTGCCTAAATTTGTGTCTACAAGTTGGCTTCATCAATTGACAATTTTGAATGCATTAACTTTCTTGAACTAAATTTCGCATTGTTGCATCTGATATCCTGCATTTATTCTTGTCAGTTATGTATTGGAAATGAGTGGAAGAGTAATAGTCCTGCTTCTGTTTTTGATATAGGAATACTGATGGTAGTTAGGTAGGAGATTGCATCTGTACTTATGACAAGGAACTTTGTATCTGTTTTGTAGAACTCATCGAAGACGTAGATCTCTTGATTAGAAGGGCTGAGAGATGCTTGGAGGCTGGGGCAGACATGATTATGATTGATGCAGATGATATCTGCAGAGATACTGATTCTCTAAGAGGAGACATAATTGCAAAGATCATTGGACGTCTAGGCATTGAGAAAACCATGTTTGAAGCATCCAATGCTAGAACTGCAGAGTGGTTCATCAAATGCTATGGTGCTAAGGTATGGTACTGTCTCATTGCTATAAATACTACTGCCTTTGTGCATTCATGACAGCATTGTTGATGTAATGTTTTCTCAGGTGAATCTCTTTGTGGATCATTCCCAAGTAATTGGTCTAGAATGCCTCCGGGGACGTAATTTGGGTAAAACTAATACTTCCTATCTCAATTCATCATATTTTCTTTCCTAAGTTATTTATCTTATAGTGATGCTATTTGTAATCTTGTGATGTATAAATAAAGAATGCTAATGCTAGGTGTGTTAATTTGGGAGTGAAGACACTACCTAGCAATTTTAGCATGAAAGAGTGTTGGAGTTGGTGAGATTTTTCTTAGAAAATTAAATTGCTTTCTTGTGATAGTTTAAATATTAGGTGCAAAAGAAATGATAGTATTTGTACTTGATATGACTTGAGCAAAAGTCTAAGTGTGCAAAAAAAGCCATACTTCGGCTATAAAAAGAGCAGTGTCGTGTATGCTTGTGGGTAAAAAGTATTGTGAGAAAATGTTGTGTGTATGTGTGTGTTTTGAAAGAGAGTTTTAGAGAGGATAACTATAAGTTGTATTATGCAGAAAATGAAAAAAAAAAAAAAAAAGCCTTTGTTGAGCTTAAATCTTTGTTTTATTTTGCAGAAATTTGTTCTTGTTGTTTTGATTTGTTTTTTATTTGTCTTCTCCTCTCAAACTCTAACAGTGGTATCAGAGCTAAAATGGTCTTAGAAGGCCTGTTTTGAAAGGGTTTTGAAGGACCAAGTATGTCCTTAAACTGCAGAAAGTTTGTTTAAAAAAAAGGTGTTCAAGTTAACAAAAACTTTGTTTTGAGTTTGTTTTAAGTGTAGAATGTTTAAGGGACCTGTGTAAGTCCATAAACTACAAGGTTTATTGAGAAAAAGTGATCAAAAAATGTTTGTTGAGTTTTTGAAGTGTGAAATTTTATTTGAAGAAAATTGGTTAAGCCTATATGTTTTGAGATTTGTTATTTTTTTAATGGTTGTTTCAAGAGATGAAACATGGTTTTATCAAATTTGTGTCTTTGTCAAGCCATCCATGTTCAAGGGTGAGAAGATACGTTCTTTAGTATGTTGAAATGGAAAATTTTCTTGGTTTTATGAGTCATGAAAAATAAAGACTTGCATGTCTATAAACTGAAAAAAGAAGAAAAATTTGTGTGAAGGACTAGCATGTCTGTAAATTGAAAAAAAAATGAAAAAGAAAATTGTTGTAATGAGGTCAAGAGCCATTTTTCTTGTATGTTGTTGAAGAATATGCAACTCAAAGAAGTTCAAGAATGTTTGTTCAAGATTGAGATACCCTCAAGAAGGAGAATTGCTTTCTAGGAGGAGATTTACGGTTAAAAATTTAGAAGAAAAGTTGAAATGTCTAAGAAAAATCTCAAGGAGTATTGGAGTTGGTGAGAATTTTTTTAGAAAATTAAATTGCTTTTTTGTGATAGTTTAAATATTAAGTGCAAAAGAAATGGTAATACTTGTATTTAATATGACTTGAGCAAAAGTTAAGTGTGCAAGAAAAACCATACTTTGGCTATAAAAAGGGCGGTGCTGTGTGTGCTGTGTGTGCTTGTGGGTAAAATATTGTGAAAAAAAGTTGTGGGTATATGTGTGTTTTGTAAGAGTGTTTTAGAGAGGAGAATTGTAAGTTGTATTATGCAGAAAACGAAAAAGAAAAAAAAAAGCCTCTGTTTTTAGCTTAAATTTCTGTTTTTTTTTTTAATGCTTATTTTGCAGAAATTTGTTTTTCCTTGTTGCTTTGATTTGTTTTTTCTGTGTCTTCTCCTCTCATACTCTAACAAAGAGAACAAGCATGAAAAAAGTGATAAAACTTGAAAATTGAAACATTTCTTTCTGTGTGCTGTGATCTGTTGATGTTCACTGGTATGGTAATGGATGAAAAAACATAATGCGTTGCATTTCTTATCATATTTCAAGTTACTATGTTTTTTGTCGGCAAGACCCCTCGTAGTATAAGCTTATCAAGTAGGGTGGGTTGAGCAAAATTTGGTTTGGCTTTTTCGGATAATCGGTTCAAATTTGAACCTCGTTCTTTAAAAGGATGAGGTTCAAATTCTGGTTCAGTTTTGATAATTGTTTTTGGTTAGCTACTTGATTGGTAAAATTGACCACACCGAACCAAATAAAAAATTTCAATATTCCCCTGTAATTTGGTTTGGTTCAGCCTTATTTGGGTTTTTGATATGAACCGATGGGTAAACACGGATAGACACTCCAATTCAAGCACCTAAAATTTGGCCAGTATTCGTGGAGAACATGGCTTCCTGCTCCTCTTGACTATAGAATTATAATCAATTATTAACCTAATGACAGTTTAGCATGAATTTACAGCAATGATGAAGAGAGAAGTTAACAAAGTAGATTGCTATAGCAGGTGGGATTATTTCGTTTAATCTGTTATATACCATGTACGTATATAAAATACATATGAACACATTCTCAAAATGAGGAGCATGTGCATGATCCATGATGTAACGTGATCAGATGGCTGGCATTCCTTGAAGAATAACTAAAATTCGTTTTGCAGATCGGACCAGAAATTGTGCTATGGAATGTGAAAGAATAAAATTACATGGTCACTTGATGTGATTTATTATAAAATTATAATTATGAGCTTAAGAACAGTAACAAATAATCTTAAGTAGTGCCGTTAGTCACGCTTTGGCTAGTTGAGACAATTTTTCTATACAAGACAAGAACATGAAGACAAGCGAGATATTATGATGTCAAATCAAATGCTTACAATAAATTATATAACATGTGAATGGTCCAACTAAGATAATCTTGCTTCAACATTCTTTAACTATTACACAAATGGCTATATTTTCTTCTATTATGGGAATATTGGTCACGTTGGCTGTTTGAATATTTTTAAGTTAGTGCTTTGCCGTTTTTCAAGGTCCTAATTAACCATTTTATAACAAAATTTTCTACTCAATTCAAAAGTTTTTCTGTGCTTATAGAAATAGAGGAAGGGGCTAAGCACTTTGCTTCTGATTGATCCCTTTTCAGCATGCTCTAAATTAATCAAATTACTTTTAAATATAAGGGGGAAAAAAAGAATAGGCTTTGGAGAAAAAGAAAGGGGAAATTGTTCATGTTGGAAAATAAAATATATGGTGAAGGCCCATGTATATTTTTCACCTGAGGCGTGATAAATTTTGGTCAAAGCAGGTAATCTATAGCCTATATAATCAACCTGTTATAGTACACATAAATACCAAATGGCCCTAAAATTGGGGGATTAGATTCCCTGTATGATTTATCTTAGGTGCTTCAATAGACCCAACTTCCTCAGTTTTCTTGCTTCTGTCACTATGTTGGTCTTAGAAGGAAATAAGCTACAAAAATGGTGAGTTGAGCACCAAAAGAGAAACGACACCAAAAGAAAAACTGGCTTTCCAAGTTCTCTCGTCAATTTTCAATGCTCTAAAATATGTTTGTGCAGTATAAAGCTCAGGAGAAACAGAGAATAAAGGAAAAAAAGAAAGAAAGAATGCCTGCATTTTGGTATTCTCTGAAAAGATCATGGCAATGCAATTTACAGACACCAGATGTTCATGACCCAGAAAGCGTCCAGTCAAGAAAATCGTTCGGGTTTCGGTGTTCAAGATCTGTGTCGAGTCTAAGAGATATCATCCATGGCAGCAAGAGGCATTTAGAGAAGCTTCCAAGTTGCAGCCCAAGCTCTTTAGGCAGCAGTGACTTCCTCAGCCCCTTAACACATCAAGTAGTCCTCAATGAATCCACATGTGAGCTTAAGATTAGTGGGTTTCGCAGCGAATATGGTAGTGATAAAAGTGTTTCTTCAAAGAAGACTCATGGTGATCATTCTAGTGTTTTTGGCAATGGCTCATCTTCCAAGCCCAGGATTCCCATAGATGCAAAACTTAATGATTCTTCAACTCTTACTTGCAAGAAATGTCTCGACAAGTTTAAAACCTTGGATGCTGTTGAAGCACATCATCTCTTCCACCATGCAGGTAATTAAAACCTTAATCCAATTTCTCTTATTCCATTAATTGTGTTTAGCCATGTTATTCTCTCTTCAGATTTCTCACAGCTATTAACAATCATCCTTTTTCCTGTTATGGAAATCCATAATCTTTAATGGAAACAAATTTTGGAAAACAGTAGGCAAAAAACAAGTCATTAATCATTTTGTTTTGTCTTCTAATATTCTATTAATGAGTTATTGATATTAAACAATTTGGGTTCTAGGACTTCTTTATAGCTACTTCTAGCCAAAGTTTTAATACTGCAAATTTATGCATTTATTTCCGATTGTAAATATTTTTCTTACATGACAAATTGTAATTCATGAATCCCATTGTATTGAATGAATTGTCGCTACCATTTTTATGATAGTTGCAGATGATTGTCGTTTCCCTCAAATTGATGCAGATGACCATATGATGATGTCCATTTATGTTTTCAATTTTAAGCAGTAGTCCTTTTCATATGATATCTTAATTGTCTGTATTTGTCAGAAATCACTCACATGTCACTCTCCTTGTGCAGTGACTGAACTTAAAGAAGGCGATTCATCTAGGAGGATAGTAGAAATAATCTGCAGAGCAAGCTGGCTGAAATCAGAAGAGACAAACTTTGTTCATATACAAAGGATGCTAAAGGTCCATAACCTGCAAATAACCATAGCACAATTTGAAGAACAGAGGGAGTTAGTGAAGATCAAAGCCAGCAAACTGCCAACAAGACACCCACGTTGTGTAGCTGATGGTAATGAGCTGTTAAGGTTTCATGGCACAACCATTGCTTGTTCACTTGGGATGAATCGTTCCTCTAGCCTTTGTACAATCAAGGACTGCGGTGTTTGCCAAATTCTGAGAAATGGGTTTGGTAAAAAGGACTTCAATGGTGGAATTGGAGTTTTTACCGCTTCCACTAGTGGAAGAGCTTTAGAGTCCGTTGAAATTAGTGAGGATTCTGCTAGAAAAGCTTTATTAGTGTGCAGAGTTATTGCTGGAAGGGTTCATAAACCTCTGGAGAATTTCCAAGAATTGGCAGGCAAATCTAGCTTTGACTCATTGGCTGCAAAAGTTGGTCAACATTCTAACATTGAGGAACTCTATCTGCTAAATCCTAGAGCTCTTCTCCCTTGTTTTGTAGTTATTTACTAACCCTGAAATGAATTATTAATTATCTGCCCAAATTATAATCAAATCAGCAAAATTTTTATCTGCCTTTTTTTTATAATTAAATATAGATACATATATAAGTTTATTACCTTGTTAAAGTCTCCTGAAATTTTGGTTAGGAGGGCGCATTTTAGTTTGGGAGTGTTTGGAATTGTTGTTCTGGGTTCTAAAAGTAAATTTTGAATTTTCTTTATTTAATTGACTGATTTTTTTTAATTTTTTTTATAAATTATTACCTGCTTTTACCAAAAGTAATTTTTAAAACTAAAAAAAGTTAAAAATACAATTGTTTTTTCAAAAAACGCTTTTTTCAAACGCATTACCAAACAGAATCTTTTTGTTCTAGTCGATATGTATGCTACTATTTGAGTAGTAGTCCACGGCCTACTGATCTCTTAATGAACAAAATATATATATATATATATATATATATATATAATGAATTAATAATATATTTTATTTTAAAATATAAGAATTAAAATATTTTTTTTATTTTAAAATATATTTTTTGTCCTATAGGTGGTTGAACAATGACAAATTATATTGTGGATTCTGGTGCACAAAGCATTATAGATCTTAAACGTGTGAAAGTGGGAATAAAACATTGTCGCAATTTTGTAAATAAAACAAATTTACACATGTTCATTTATTAATATATGTTCATTAATTTATTAGTAAAATGTTTATTAGTTTATCAATAAATATTCATTTTATTTTAAAACAAAATCAGCAGTTATTGTGTCTTTTATATGCGATTTGTCTCAATTTATTATTTTTTTGGTACATTTTGTCTCGATTTTTTGTTATTTTGAGTTTCTTTGAAAATGATTCAATGAATTCATACCTACAAATCAAAATACAAAAAAATATTTATTAAATTAAGTATACAAAAAAATAAAATGAACTTATATTAACGTAAGAAATAAATCTTTATTAATATACTAATGAACATTTTATCAATAAACTAATAAACTTTATTAATAAACTAATGAACATTTACTTCATTCGTAATGAATATTTCTCAATAAATTAATGAATCTTTTATTTCATTGCTAATAAACCTAGAGTCTTGAAATAAAATGCATTGTGTATATAATTTAATGAATATTATATTCTTTTCTTTAATTTTTGCAGTAATAAACTAATGAACATGTATTTTATTTACAACGAATCTTTCTTAATAAATTAATGAATATTTTTCAATAAAGCAATGAATCTTTTTTCAATATTCATATGATGAATATTTACGATTTTTTTATTTTGATATATATATATATATATATATATATATAAATCAATTAAATTCTATTGATGAAGATGCATTGTGTATATAATTTAATGAATATTATATTCTTTTCTTTAGTTTTGTAGTAATAAACTAATAAATATTTACTTTATTTGTAATGAATTATTCTTAATAAACTAATGAATATTTCTCAATAAAGTAATAGACATTTTTTTAATAACCAGATGATGAATATTTACGACTTTTTTATTTTGATCTATAAATATAAATCCATTAAATTTTCTTGATGAAGATGTGTTGTGTATATAATTTAATGAATATTATATTATTTTCTTTAATTTTTTGTAGTAATAAACTAATAAACCTTTACTTTATTCATAATAAATATTTTTTAATAAACTAATAAATATTTTCAATAACCCGATCATGAATATTTAAAAAATTTTCACTATGTTAAATAGCTATATAATCTTGTTTTATTTACAAAATTGATACCAATTCTTACAAGTGTGATGGATACTTAGTCCATAATACTCAATAGACCGGGGTGCATGATATAAAGCTTGCAAATTATATTGTATATCGCGGTTCACATTGCAACATGGACCAAACATGTGTGAGAAGTACAATAACAATTTTATAAATAAAATGAACTTATACGGATTCATTTATTGATATAGGTTCATTAGCTTATTAGTAAAATGTTCATCAGTTTATTGATAAAAGTTCATTTTATTTTAAAACAAAATCAACAATTATTTTGTGTGTTTTTTTTTTTTTGCATTTTTAGATTCTATTGGTCTCGATTTGTTGGTTTTCCGGTGCATTTTATCTTGATTTTTTGTTACGTTTTGAGTTTCTTTTAAGATGATTCAATGAATTCATACTTACAAATGAAAACACAAAAAAAAAACAATTAAATTGAGTGCACATAGAAATAAAATGAACTTGTATTAATATAAGAAATAGACCTTTATTAAAAAACTAATATAAATTTTTTTCAATAAACTAATTAACATTTTTTAATAAACTAATGATGTAACACCCTTTCATATAATTAGGATTAATCTAACTATATAAGCAAGTATTATAACTTTCCATTATTTAAAACTTGTGAAAATTAAAACTTTTTTTTTTCTTATATTATTATTTCTTAACATCCTTTCATACAAATATTTTACATATTATCATATTAATTTATTAATTCATATATTATATCATACATAAAACTATCATTAATCCAATAAAATAAATCTAATTTGGGCTAAACTGGCCCGATATTTACAGAACTCTATCATACATAAATATATGTTCTTTAATACAATAGACATGTACAATACCAACTACCCATATCCCATATGACATATAACAAAAACAAAGATTTCATCATATCACCAACCCCAAAGGTTTGCACTATAGTCTATGATAGACTTTCTTCTCTTCAATCAACTTTTTTTATCTACCGACTCCAAACTTGCATGCAGGAATACGCACGTGCTAAGCAACCTAATATTTAGTGGTACATATATGCATATAATTTCATGCAACCATGTGATGACATATTACATGTATACTTATACTCATGTCAAAATAATGTTCAACATATAAAAAATATACATTTAAAATGATACAAGCATGCATATATATATATAATCATATTGGACACAAAACATAATTATATACCTAGACCATGCTTATCAACCAATATATATATTGCCCAAAATCATGTAATCGTTTAATAACATATATAGCATACTTATCTCATATTATCAAATTATGTACATATATATATAAAATAACAATCAAAGTGAATATGCCGATCATATTAACAATTAACCATAAATTATTCATAATCAACTGAACCTAGAGACATTATGTATTCTTATGTCACATATCATAAAACATTCAATAATCATATAATAAGTAGTCCTTTCTATTTTATTCAACTTATTTAATTAGCCAATAGTCCATTTACTCAAAAACCGGACTAACGGGATAACGAATTGTGAATAGAAGTGCTCTCTGAGCTTAAGCCACCTATTCACTTATCTATGTATTCCTATAATTATGTTCGTCACGAGCTTGAGTTAAGGGCGCTCTCCGAGCTTAAGCCACCTTAACTTAATAACATGATTAAGTTGCTAGCATAATAGATAAGAGCTCTTCGAGCTTAAGCCATCTTGTCTAATAATTAAAAATCACATAGAAATTTCCTACGGTACCATAAAAGACCCTCAATGACATGTAATCTATCCTAAGTCTCGTTCTTGTAAAAAGGAATGATTAATTATATATATTCATAATTTATTTCAATACAATAGGTTATAATTTTATCTAATTCCATTCTTGCATGTCATATGACATAATTTACCTTACTAGGGCTTACAAACCTCATATAAAACACATAATTATATGCAAAGAAAGAAAATTCCAACAATTTATCACATATATATGTCACACAATATTTAAGAGACCAAATTCTTAATATTCCTTTTCAATCAGATTTCTGGCATGATATTGGAATGCTTTTATCACCTATTTAGGGACTGAATTATATCTCATAGTCTTCTAAGAAGTTTAGCTTAATGTCTTAACTTTCATATGCAATAAAAATCACATAAATTTAAATTTTATAGCATAAGTTATAGCTTAAAAATTACAAATTGTTGACTCAAAATTTGTCCAGAATATTATAGACAGCTCCATGTCCGATTTTTGTAGCCCATTTTTAGCCTATTTACAGATAGAATTCGAATCCACATTCTTCATGAAATTTTAGCCCTATGTGTATAGTTTTATTTCCAATTGGTTTCATGCAAATCCGAGTTATATAACATGAGTTATGGCTAAAGGAATCAAGAATGTTCCACATAATTCCAACAACATCACAAAATACTATAGTTCACAAAAAATTAGATTAAATTTATAGACATCCCTAATAGTCATAAATCATTATAATTATTATTTCCAACATCATTATCATGCCAATTATCATCTCAAGACATAACAACCACCATTTCAAAAATGCAATTGGTATGAGTTTAGGAATAAACATACATACATGTACTAACCTTAAATGGATCCTTAAAAACCTTAAGCTCTAAATCTTGTTCTTCCCTTTGGGGGTTACCACCGCCTTCTTTATCACCTAACAAGACATCAACATGCTTCTTTTAGGCCAAAGAACAAACATATGTAGCATAACTTTACTCTTTAAATATAAACCCAACTTTAACTATCAAACTATCTCTTTTAACACAAAATTCATGTCAAGTTTCTTCTTTAACTAATCTAAATTCTAAAAGGAAGAGTTTTAACTCTTCAAAACCATAGCTTGACTAAAGAACTAACTCATATGAAATAATTCTCTACCAAGCAAAAAAATGGTAGAAAATAAGAGAAAACAAGAAAACAAGATGATTTTTAGCTTCACTTACTTCTTCATTTGCCAAAAATAATGTGGATTTGGGTGTTTAGCTTCTTCGTTTCTTCATTCTCCCAGAAAATGGCTTCTTTAGCTCCAACAACTCTCTTTTTACTTTTCTAAAGTATTTTAGGTTATATAAGTGATTTTTCCTTTAGTTTTTAGTGGTTTTGGCTTTTTTTGAGTGAAAGAAGATGGAAAGATGAATGAGTGAAGAGGGAGCACGAAATTTGGGTGGAAAAGTTAAGGCTAGGGGCTGATGTTAATAGGGAAGAAGGAAGAAGAAAAGTTTTTATACTTTGGTCCCTCCTTATTTTTGCCAAATGCTTACTTAAATCATTGGCTTTTACTTCTTTTTTTTAACTTTTCTCAATTTTATATCTTTTAATTAAATCACCCACAACAAAAATAAAATTTTTTATTAATCTTTAAATCCCAATTTTAGACTCTGATAATATTAATTGCTACAATCACACACATTAATTATCCATACATAAATTACGTGCATTACAACCTTTAGTTCATTTCATAATGAATATTTTCAGTTTATTTATAATAAACATTTTCATTAAACTAATGAACTTTTACTTTATTCATAATGAACTTTTTTTAATAAATTAATAAATCTTTTTCAATAAACTAATGAACCTTTAGTTCATTTGTAATGAATTTTTTTTTTTCAATTTATTCACAATAAACCTTCTCAATAAACTAATGAAACTTTACTTTATTTGTAATGAATTTTTTTTAAACTTTACTTTATTTGTAATAAATTTTTTTTAATAACATAATAAACTTTTTTCAACAAACTAATGAACATTTTTAATTTATTCGTAATGAACTTTTACTTTATTCATAATGAACCCTTTTTAATGAACTAATAAACTTTTCTCAATAATATAATGAACCTTTATTTAATGACAAATAATGAATATTTACAAAAATGTCACATTGTGATTGATAGCTGTATAAGTTTGATTTTTTTACAAAATTATCATTGCCTCTTACACGTGTAATAGGCTTTAGTCCATAATACTACATGGACTAGAGTCCAGCATATAACAATGGGAACTTTACAAAAATATCCAAAATAAGTACATTTTTACCGATATTGAAAGTTTTTTTTTAATTTTACCGAAAATAACTTTCCAAAATTACAACAGTACTCAAATATCAAAATTACCTTAAAATATGTTCAGACAATATATCTTCAGGATATTTTCGGTATACATTGGGCATATCTTGGTTCAATTTTCACCAATAAAGAACAAAAAAATAGAACAAGAAGAATTGATCATTAAACAAGAAGAAGAATAAAATTTAATTAAAATTCAAAACATCACAAATTCTCAACAAAAAAAAAATTTTGGTATACCTTGAAGATATTTTGAGAATTCCCTAGGAATACCTTGGGGTATAACTTGGAAATACCTTGACTATATCTCAGGAATTCTTAAGGAATTTCATGGAAGGAATTTTCTGGGAATATATTGGGTATACCTTAGAGATACTTTTGGTATATCTTTGGAAATTCTATGGAAATACTTCGAGTATATCTTGGGGATATTTTAGGTATATATTGGAAATTCCCTATAAGGAATTCCCTTAGCGATACTTTGGTATGCCTTGGGGAACTCCATGAGAATATCTCGTGTATACTTTAGGGATACTTTGAGAATACTTCAGTGATTTTCAACCAAGAAAAAATAGAACAAAGAAGAAGAAGAATTAATTAATTCACTAATTTACAATTCTTTACAAAGCAATTAAAATAATCATATCACTTGGAATGTATTAGATCTCTTTCCTTTTATTTTGAGATAAACTGTTAATGCATTACAAGTATGCTTCACATTGCAATAGATAATTTTCTCTGTGACATTTCAACAAATATATCACCGACAATTGAATGACACCACAATTATTGAATCTATCGCATGAATTTTATTTTACACAGACAAATAAATTAACCTCATCTATTGTTGCAAAAACCATGGCTAAACCTTTTGCTTCTTGGCATCCACACAATAAAAAATAATAAATATTTTTGCGATTCAAAATTCAGCTAGGAGCCTCGTAACAGTACATGCAACACGCTTGCACCGCACTGGGTACCAGCACACAACAACCACCGGCGATTTGTTTGCTTCGCCTAGTGATTTTGCTTAAAGCTTGCAGTTGACTTTCAAACACTAGGCTAAGGGAGGTGATTAAAAGCCTAATGTGCTCTATTAATCAATTCTATGTTCTGTCCATCTGCCTCTATTTCTGCTCAACTCACACAATTCTTTGAAAAATTACGAATTAGGATTTCAAGATCATTATAAAAAGAAAAGTCAAGGACCACGATGCTCTTGCTACCGATGACGAGGACATCAGAGCTCAGGTTGTCAAATTCAAGGAGTTCGCCATCTGCACTGGCAAGGAGGACAAAGATATGGGGTGTCAAATTGGGTCATGACACTTGAATTCGACACGCGAAACACATAAAATTAGCAAGTTAGTATTGAGTTTATACGAGTTCGTGTCATAAACAGGTCGATCTGTTCATGACACGGCTGAAATCGTATCGTGTCACGGATTGACAAGCGAATCCGTTACAATTTATTTAATTTTTTTGTATCGTGTTGTGTCAATCTGATCCAACCCGTTTACAATACATGTAAATTTACTGAAATATCAAGAGTAATAGTGTCATTTTACAAAAAATAGTATATAAATATTATTTTCGTGCCTGTCAGTATTGTTATATCGTATTAAATGACCCAAAAAGGCATAACTATATTGTTTTAAATGACCTAAAAAATATAATCGTGTCATGTCACAAGACCAAAAAAAATATAATCGTATTGTGTTCGTATCGGATTTTTATGATCCGAAAGTTAAACGTGTGACCTGTTTAATTTTTGTGTCGTATTTGTATCAATCAGTTTAATAAATGGGTTGTATTCGTGTTGATTCTAATCGTGTCATTCGAGTAAATCGATACAACACGCCAACCCGTTTTGACACCTCTAGACAAATATGCGATTCTCAATCTGTAATTGATCTTTTTTCCAATCTCTTCATCTATTTTGAAAAATTATTTGGTAAAATTAAAAAAAAAAATAGTAAAAATGAAAAAGAAATATTTTGCTTTAATTTTTGAAAGAAAAAGTTAAAAATAGGTGTTAAGTGAAATTTTTCCTATAACAATTGATATAAGGCTTCGTTGAACAATAGAAAAGGTGGGCTTTCTAATTGCTAGACTTACACACAGTTGTTTGAAGATTAGAAGGGATCACTACTGGGCCCATTGAGAGAATAATAGACTGAACTAGTACGGGTGGGCTATCCAATTGCAAGAGTCTACAGTTCTTTGAATACAACAAGGGATTACCCCTTGGCCCAAACTGCACAATGTTACAAATGGGCGTTGGAATCATAAATAATTGAAAAATTTTCAAAAATGTTTTTGACAAGAAAAAGTTAAATTAGTTTCAAAAAGACTGAAATCAACTTTTAAAATTTATACTTAAAATACACCCAAAATTAATTAAAATATATTTAAAATTTATCCAAATTTTAGTGAAAGAGTTGGCCCATACCCAAAATATATAAAGTGTACCCAAAGGTTACCAAATTATACTCATGTTTAGTGTGAACGTGCTATATTAAAATATGTCGAAGTTTATATAATATTTATTCAAAGTATATCTATGTTTAGTGCGAGTGTGATCTTTCAAAATATACCTAAAATATACAAAATATTTACTTTTGCTTAGCGCAAATGTATTGCCTTAATAGAAGTGTTGATATTTTTAAAAACGAAAAATTAAAAAAAAAAAAGATAAAATTGAAAATTGAAATAGGTAAATATGAAAAAAAAAAGATATTTTTTAAATAAAAAATAAAAAAAGTAAACAGTGAAAATTCTCCTAATAATTTTGGAATTTATTTGCAAAAATCTATTAAAATTTAATATAAAAATAAACATGTTTGTCATTTTTTTCTTAAAAAAAAAAAAAGAAGAACTGATAATGGAATGGCTTTTCTTCAAGACAATAATTGACATTATTTGACGATAATGTGTCTTTTTTAACTCAAAGATAATGAAATTCAGTGCACTAGAATATAGCAAACTGAATTTGAAGTTAAATAATAATAATAATAATAATAATAATAATAATAATAATAATAATAATAATAATATGAGAGATATTAGTAAACAGGAAAATGGAATAGAAAGGTCAATAGGCATTAGCCAGAATTTGAAAAACATATTCGCATGCTAAACATTCGACGGTGATGGTGTAACAGTAGTACAGGGTTTTCTTGGTAAGGGCTGCTATCATTACTAAATTCCAATTGTGTCACTCTCAGCACCTGCCGAGAAGTGTGGATCTTGATTTTCTTCAGGGTTATTTGGGTCTTTTTATATTTTAGGCACGATAGAAAGGAATCCTGTAACCGGGGTGGGTGAAGCCTCTAATTGATCAATCCCAGTGACCCATGATTGGATCAACTGTCCCGGTGACCTCCTGTTTTTCACAAGTGGCTGACCCATATTCATTTAAGAATGGGTAGCTGACTTTCTTAATTTTTTAAAATATATATAATAATAAATAAATTTATATTATTTTTTTTAAATTTACTCTCTCAAGAGAAATATTAAAAGTCTATTTTACCTCATTTGATTTAGATTTATAACTTTTTATCCCCTATATTTGGAGGTCATAGTTCCTGTCACGGCCAGAATTCGTATCAAAAACTAGCCAAACCAGGCCGGTAAAACAACCATGGTTTCACTTTCACACGTAGGTACCCATCTGTTTCACATTAAAAACATATAATCGTTGTTGTATTTTTTTTTTTAATTCAATTAATACAGAGAGCTGCCGTATTGAAATCATGGTGTTGTCTTTATTAGCACAAGACGTAGCCTATATAATATCCAGCGGAGAAAATACTCTGTAATTCAAACCACTTCTTTTTGCTGTGATTAAGCTATAAATCGTTAATTAATTAATTATCCCATCCTTGATATTCGATAATCTCGTCAAATAATCATGGGACCAGATAGGCGGTCTGCTAATTATATGCCAAACATTTGGAAATACGATTCTTGCAGACTCTTTCTAGTTCATATGATGTCAGATTCCATTAACTACTCTCTCCATATTCCTATTTGCATAAATTTTACTTACCCATAAAATGATTAATTTAAAATAGGGGCTCATAGTTTTGTCTAATTAAGCTTAATTAATAGTTGATGATTTTGCAGGAAGAGCAATACAAATGCCAAGCTGAGAGGCTATAAAAGAGGATGTTAAGCATCTTTTTGCTGAAGCAGTAGACTCACTGGCTAAGCTTAAGCTTGTTGACTGCATCACAAAGTTAGGCTTGGCCAGTTACTTCCAGGATGAAATCAAGATTGCTCTCGACACAATAGCTTCATTATTCCTCAAAAATGTAATTCTCAACAAGGAAGAGAATTTGTATTTCACTGCATTGTGCTTCAGGCTACTCAGGCA
>CATIWF010053861.1:0-24625 GCA_949630135.1 Balakata baccata
GACTCCATATGCGACTTATGGATGTCATTACAACTTATTTATATGGATCACTTGATAATGAAATTTATATGAAAGTCCCTGAAAAACTAAAAATATCTGAAGCATGTACCTCAAAACCTCGAGAAATGTATTCAATTAACCATCTTAGTGAATATCTTTTGGAGAAAGTATATACTAACGATCCAATTTGTCCATGTATTTTTATTAAGAAAACAAATTCTAGTTTTGCTATTATTGTGGTTTATGTTGATGATTTAAATATCATTGAGACTCCTGAGGAGTTGATAGAAACAATAACTTATTTAACAAATGAGTTTGAAATGAAAGATTTGGGACAAAAAAAATTTTGTCTTGCCCTGCAGATCGAGCATTTATCTAGAGAGATTTTTATTCATCAGTCAACTTATATTGAAAAGATATTAAAACATTTTAATATACATAAATTTCATCCAATGAGTTCTCTCATAAGTGTTATACACTTGGATATGAAAAAATGACCATTTTCATCCTCAAAAAGATAGTAAAGAAATAATTGGTCCAGAAGTATCATATCTCAGTACTATTAGAGCATTAATATATTTTGCTAATTGTACAATACCTGATATAGCATTCTCTGTGGGTTTACTAGCAAGATATAGTTCCTCACCTACTCGAAGACATTGGAATGACATGAAACAAATATTCTGTTATTTACGTGGTACATCAGACATGAGTTTATTTTATCCACAAGACTCGAAGTCTAAATTAATTTGATGTGCGAATGCTAGATATTTGTCTTATCCACATAAAACTCGATCACAAACGAGTTACTTGTTTACATATGTGGCACTGTTATATCTTGGCATTCTACTAAGCAAACTCTAACTATCACATCATCAAATCAGGCTGAAATATTGGCAATTCATGAGGCTAGTAGTGAATGCATATGATTGAGATCTATGATCAAACATATCAAAGAAATATGTGACATCCTATTTGATAAAAGAAATCCAACAGTGTGATATAAAGATAATGTTGCTTGTATTGCGCAACTTAAAGGATGATACATTAAAGGAGATAGAACCAAGCATATCTCACCAAAGTTCTTTTTCACACATGACCTTTAAAAGCAAGGAGTTTTAGATATTCATCAAATTCGATCAATTGATAATTTGATAGATTTGTTTATAAAAGTACTCCCTACAACAATATTTGAAAAGTTTGTGAACAAAATTGGCATACGCCGATTAAGAAATGTTTGTTAGAAGTCATGTTTTCATGAAGGTGAGATTTTTATACATTGTACTCCTTTTCCCTTAGCCTAGGTTTTGTCTTATTGGATTTTCCTAGCAAGATTTTTAATGAGGCAGTGTTATGGCATAAGTTTCTACATGAATAATGTACTCTTTTTCCTTCAATAAGGTTTTTCCTAAAGGGTTTTTCATAGTAAGGTTTTAACAAGACATATTTTATGTAATAAACATCCAAGGGAAAGTGTTATGATAATATTAGACTAATTGGATAATGTTGGATGTCTATCATTATCTCTATAGATAGATTCCTTATACAAATAGAACTTTATCTCTATAATATTTCTACACCTATAAAATAGGTGTTACAATCAATGAAAATGAGCTGCTTCCTTCTTTTTCTCTCTCATATTCTTTCTTCCTTCTTCATTTATTGTTTTTTATTTTATAACAGTTATTAATTAATAGTTATTGAATTAATAATATTTGTTTGGGTAAATTTTTGTAGCTTTTGAGAATTGGATGAATATACTAGTTGATCTCTTAATTTTTAGAAATATACTATGAAGCCCATCGGGTTTGATTTAACACACTAGATAGTTCTTCCATTAATTTTTTTAATTACATATAAATAAAATGTTAAATTTATCCTTCTTTTGGTCTTAAAAAAATATCATAAAAATTTTAATATCTTCTACTTATACCAAAATGCCAAATTTATCAAAAATAAATAAGGGTGTTTTTGGTATTTTTAGTTGACTAACAAAATATTCTAGTTGACTAATATAATATTCTTTTAAAAAAATAATGTAAGGTCTTTTTAGTTATTGAAACTAAATATGAGAGACTTTACAATATAATTTAAAAAATAAAAGAACTAACTAATATATTCAACTAAATATATGGAATGTATTAATAATTTATCCAATTTGTTTTTGTCTTCTGTGTATGCCTTTCTTCAAATGAATGGAGAAAAATGGACTCTCCTTTTAGTGATTATAATAGTAACGATTTTAAATGCATTTTGAGATGTGTGGTTTTTATTAAACCACTCTTATGCTAGTAAATTGGTAATTTATGGAAACTTATATGATTATAAAGTTCGTACATAATAATTGTTAAGACTATTTAATTAATATCTATGGCATGAATAATTTGCTAATCACCAAAGAAACTAAATTAGAAGATTCTTTTAGATACTATTGGGATCTAATATAAATCCTAGTCTTTTTTTTTCTAACTTTTCTCTTATTTCTTTTTCTAGTCATCCATTTTCATTAAGCAAGTAGGAGTATTTTTTGTCATTCTTGACCTGAAATTACCACTCTATATCTCTTTTTTATCTATTTATTTCTAAAATAAGTGGTTGTTCCACATAGATCTAGATTTTATTTTGTTTATTTTGTTTTTTATTTTCCGTCGTCTTGTTGCAGTATTATATTTTTTTGTGGGCAATTCAGATGGACAAAGCATATTTGATCTAGCAAAGATACTAAATCAGATTATGGTCGTTAATATGTTGTATAACTAGAATTATATATATTCTAATCACTATAGTATTATCAAATTTGTAGGTATTAAGCCGATTTATTATGCTATTAACCTGGATGCCATAAATTTTTTCACTATTTCATCATCTATGGTTTTTTGTGGATTCGTATTTATGCATCTATCGATACATTGCTAGTTTGAATTAATGAAATTATTTCTATTTTTTTTTTTTAAAAAAAAAGAGGGTTTTCATAGATATTAAGTAAAATAAAATTTAAATTACTCAAGATTATGTGATGCTATTAATTAATGAGATTACATTTTGATATTTATATTTCTTTGTCATGAATATATTGAAGTTCATTGACTATAAAATATTTAAGGATACCTAAAAGGTTGATTAGTTATTTTATAGTCAAGAATATAAATGTGGTTAATTAGTATACTTTATTTGATATGTTTAGCAAATCCAAAGATACCAAGCATGTCACATTAGGTGTATGTATTTATTGATTATATAAAATTGAAAATTGAGCATCAATTATATTTGTTGTAATGCATTGTTGGATTAGAAAAAGAACTTCAATGTACACTTATGCCTATGTGAATGGTATCTAAATTTGTATTATGTGTTTATATTTTATGACTCAAAGTACTAATGTATGAGCATTGTATCTATTTGTAGCATTTACTCATATTTCTCTTCATTCTCAATATGCATCTATAGTGATATTTAATGGGCTTAACTTTTCTGAATGGTCTGAACAAGTTTAGTTTCACTTAGATGTTTTGAATCTTGATTCAGCACTCTTAAATGATAAGCTTGCTGATCTCACTAATGATAGTACTATTGAACAAAGATCTTTCTATAATGCTTGGAAAAGATCAGGTAGACTGAGCTTAATGTTTATGCAAATAACTATTGTTGAGAACATTAGGTCAACGATCTAAAACTAATAGTGCAAAAGGAATTTTATGGAATTTGTTGAAAGCATGTCCTACTATGACATTGTTGATAAGTCAATCGCTAAGACATTGATAGGTACGTTAACTACCATCGAGATTAATGGTTCTCATACCATGCATGAGCACCTTAGTGAAATGGTAAACATAGCAGCAAGATTAGAATCCATAGGAATGAAAGTAAAAGAAAGTTTCCTTATGACATTCATTATGAACTTCTTGCCTCCTTAGTATGGACCATTCCAAATCAATTACAACACAATTAAGGATAAATGGAGTGTGACATAATGGCAAACTTTGCTAATTCAAGAGGAAACAAGGCTAAAGAAATAAGGTCCCCACTTTATAATCTCATAGGTCAGCTAGGAGCTAATAATAAGAATCCAGGAAAGAATAATACGAAAAGGGAAATAAAGGAGGATCACTGAATGTTAATTAGTCATCTTACCAAATCCACAAGGAATCAAAGAAAGTTGTGTCATTTCTATGGAAAGCCTAGTTACTACAAAACGGACTGCTACAAACGTAAGACATGGTTTAAAAGTAAAGGTAAGCCTAGTGCTCTCATATATTTCCAATCAAATTTGGCAGAAGTTCCTTATAATATTTGGTGGATTGATTCTAGTTGTACCACTCATATTTCAAATACGATGCAGGGATTCCTTATGAGTCAAACCATAAATGCGCCATTGGAACTTATCATTTGATTTTAAACACTGGACATCATTTTGATCTTTTTCAAACTCTTTATGTTCTTTCTGTTTCTCATAATTTGATTTTCTTATCAAAACTTAATATAGCTAGAAACTCTTTTAAATTTGGAAATGTCTGTTGTAGTTTGCTTAAACATAATTGTTTTATTGGTTCTAGCGTTTTTTGTGATGGTTTATATAAATTAAAGCTTGATAATCTGTTTGCTAAGACTCTTTTGACCTTACATCATAATATTGGTGCAAAACGTAGTTTGGTTGATGAAAATTTAGCTTATTTGTGGCATAAATGTTTGGGTCACATATCCAAAGAAATGATACAAAGATTGGTAATTAAAGAAAAATCCTCCTTGATTTGGATTTTACTGATCTTGGTATTTGTGTGGATTGTATTAAGGGAAAACACACAAAATGCACAATAAAAAAGAAAGCCACAAGAAGCATATAGCTCCTTAAACTCATACACAACAACATATGCGAACCTTTTGATGTTCCATCTTTTAGTGGAGAAAAGTATTTCATCACTTCATTGACGATTTTCATTTTATGGATATGTTTATTTATTACATGAGAAATCTTAATCAATAAATGCCGTAGAGGTCATTTATCACTAAGGTTGAAAGATAATTAGATAGAAAAGTGATAATTGTTAGATTTGACAAAGGTGATGAATATTATGGAAGGTATGATGAAACTAGACAACGTCCAGATCCATTTGCTAAATTCCTTGAAAGATATGGCATTTGTCCTCAATACATAAAACTAGGTACACTAGAGCAAAATGGTGTTGCAGAAAGGCGTAATCGTACTTCAATATACATGTTTAGAAGCATGTTAAACTATTCTTTTTGCCCTTATCTTTGTGGATGTATGCTTTGAAAACTACCATGAACTTATTGAATATGGTTCCTAGTAAAGCAATTCCAAAAACTCCTTTTAAACTGTGGATAGGAAGGAAACTTAGTTTAAAGCACCTACATATTTGAGGTGCCTGACAAAAGTAAGAATTTGTAATCCATATGAAAAAGACTAGATTCAAGAGCAACCAGTGATTTCTTTATTGATTATCTAGAAAAATCAAAAGGATATATATTTTATTGTCCTAGCTGTAGTACAAGAATTAAGTTGAAAATGGAAATGCAAGATTCAATGAGAATGGTGAAATCAGTGGGAAAAGAACATATAATGTGTAGACTTAAGAAGTCAATATACTAACTTAAACAAGCTTCACGATAATGTTATCTCAAGTTCAATGATACCATCACTTCATCTAAATTTATGGAAAACATTGTTGATCTTTGTATAAATCTGAAGGCTAAAAGGAGCAAGTTTATAACTTTGATTCTGTATGTTAATGATATTTTGCTTGCTATAAATGATCTTGGCTTATTATATGAGACCAAGATATTTTTTCTAAGAGCTTTGAAATGAAATATATGGGTGAGGCATCCTATGTGATAGGAATTGAAATATTTTGTGACAGATCATAAGAAATTTTAGGATTGTCTCAGAAATGGTATATCAATATAGTTCTGGAAAGATTCAAGATGAAAAGTGTTCATCAAGTGTTGTTCCAATTCAGAAATGAGATAATTAAGCTTTACGCAATGCCTAAAGAATGAATTGGAGCGCAAAGAAATGGAACAGATTATATGTGCATCTATCATCGACAACTTAATGTATGCTCAAACTTGTTCCAGAACAAACATTAGTTTCGCTGTTGGAATGCTAGACATAAATCAAAGTAATCCAAGAATGGATCATTGGAAAGCTACAAAGAAAGTGTTAAGATACTTACAAGAAACAAAGGATCACATGCTCACTTATAGGAGATTCAATCCTCTAGAGGTGATAGGTTATTCAGATTCAGATTATACTAGATGTGTTGATACAAGAAAATCCACATTTGTCTACTTGTTTCTATATATTAGCTGGAGGAGCAGTTTAATGGAAGAGTTTAGAGCAGTCTGTTATTGCTATATTAACTATTGAAGCAGAGTTGTAGCATAGTTTGAGGCTATTGTTCATGATCATGGGTGCAGCCATATCCACTTAAAGGGTGGAAAATTGCCCTCCTTAATTTTTTAAAATACATATAATAATGTATAAATTTATAATATTTTAAACATTTTCTTTCCTAATAAAACAGTGATGCTAGAAAAAATGGATTTAAATTATTCCTAATTAATTATTTGAATATATATATATATATATTGTAACACCCCTCAATATAATTGGAATCCCTTCTAATTAAACCGAAGGATATTACGATGCATGAACTTAAAATATGATAAATTTAAAACATGTTAATGCACTATGATCATGATGACTTACTAAAATAAAATATGTACGCATGAATAAATAAAAACTTCCTTAAACTTTAACAAAATACATATGTTGGCTTTACTAGCCAAAGTTTTACAAATATATGAGGAGTTACAAATTTATATGTCCTTCATATTCGAGGCATATACAAATGTAACTACTCCCAATCCAAAATATAAAACAAATTAAATGTAAAGTATGAACATATCACCACCCCTATGATTGTTCCCCAGCTCCCTAGTGGCTTTCCCTTCTTGTCAACTCTTCAACTATCTATAACCTGCATGGAAATAAAATATTCACAAACTAAGCAATACTGCTTAGTGGTATATATAACCGTACAATCCACATGTTTATATATATATATATATATATATACATGCTACACAAGCATTAATTACCATGCTTGTACAATATGAAAACATAATGTGCTTGCACAACACAATAATTTTTACATATCCAAAACGTAAACAAAATGTTATAATATCACATATTACAACCATCTCAAGCTCCATCAAGCTTCCCTAGTTGAGAGAGCCCAAATACCGGGCCTCAAGCCACCTTGCACAAACAATGGTTAAAGGCACCCAAATATCGGACCTTAAGCTACTTTGACCCCCTACTATGGTGTTATGCTTTACTTTAACTTTTTCTCGAGCTTAACACCCCATCCTAAACTTATGACATATAGTACACTCGAAAAATACACCTTTTTTTACATCAAAACAATACTTGAAAACACCATATATAAGTAGTCATGACCTAGGTCACGGCTTGCCCGATTGTGAACCCAGTTTGGAACCCTTTTGTACCTCAATAACACCTAAGTCACAAGCATGACTCCTTGACTCTAGTTCTACCTGAGTTCAAACAACCCAATCCATGCACAACACACAAGTTTCTAAGGCTAGCCAATTATAGCCTCTCATAGCAATATTCTCAACATGGAAAAGAAAAGAACATATTACATTACATATCATAACAAGCACACACACAAACAGAAGCTACTCAAGCAATGAATACCATAAACCAAAACCATAACCATTATTTTCATTAGCCTTAATTCCAAACTTCTTTTCTTTTATTTATGGCACATTTAATGTCCAATAGTCCCACTTAACTATTATCAATACAATCAACTACCTTCCACTTCATTTATTCCCATACCATTAATTATTACCATCATATTATCAATTCAACACTTATAGCATCACAACTTAGCATTTACACAAGATATCCATGAAGATTGTATCAAAGATATGTACAAACCTTTATAAAAAGTGTTCCTCGATCCCTCACATACTGGATCAAGCTCGGTCCTTTGTGGTCGTGGTCCTTCTTCTGCACTAGTGCCTAGAACATCAAAACATCATTTTTCAACTATTAAACATTCATGACTCCCACAACTCATCCATTTAGCTTTATTTCCACTTTAAGGAAAGTCTTTCCTCAAAAGAACTTAAAATCCATCTTTCTTTTACCCACAAATAATAGGGTCATCACTCATATTGGGTAATCTTAACAAAACTTTCAAAATTTAAGCCAAGAGATGAGGAGGTCATGTTTCCTACCTCTTGAAGACCAAAACTAAAGCTGGATGAAGGAAAACTGTGTTTCCCCCTCTTAGCTCAAGCTACTATTCCCTCAACTCATCTTTCCTTTCCTTGCCTTTCTACTCAAATCTCTTGCTAATCTCCCATCTTATGCTAAATCTTATATTTTTAAGGCTAGAAAACTCTTGAAAAGGGATAGGAAATAATGTCTTGGTGTTTAAGGATGAGAGCTAGGGTTAGAGGGTTGTTAGCTATGTTTTAAATGAAAGAAAATTGGAAATGCCTATTTATAGCAGACCTATCACGGTCGTGACTCATTTAGTCACTCCCGTGACACTCAAAGCCACCCAGAACACTCATCCTCGACAATCACAGCTATGACTCTTGTAGTCACACCTGTGACTGTCTCACAACATACTTTTTTTGTGCCATTTTACTCCCAAACTCTAAACTAAAGCCAACTTTAACCCAAAAATCTTACATAACCCCAAATAAACCCTCATATACATATCATATCCCTTTCATATATGCTTGTAAGCCATTCATACACACTTATGTGCTTGTTAATAAACGTTGCATATTTAAGAATATGCAACAATTTTTATAAGGGTTTATATCTAATGCAATAGTTTGCTGAAAATTTTTTATAATAGTATTTTATTGTTGCAAAAATGTTGCAATAGAAGATCTATTGCAGCGCTTTTTGAAGTGTTGCTAATGAAACGCTGTAATAGATCCTTTACGTAGCAAAACAGTAAAATAATTTATTTTCTAATATAGAAGAAATGTCTATATTCCTACAATATGCTTAAAATCTTATATTAGGAATATTAATAATAATTACTCTAATAAAGTCTAGAAGTGGAAGATCCACTACAAAAGGTTTGACATGAATTTGCCCTAACAAATTCCCTTCAATAAATAACTATCCAGGGCCTGAAGTTGATTATATTTGATTGTATACTTTGAGTTTGAGTATTAATTAAATTATACTTTGAGTTTTAATGATGCTCTTTTGTGCTTGAATAAAAATTGCTAAATATATTTGATTTTATGTTATTTTTATTTAATTTTATATAAAAAATTTAAAATTTAGAATTATTGGAGCACTTGTGTCATAATATGGTTATCAATATAACTTGTTGTTTTTAACTTTTCATATAGGTCATGGACAAATATTTTAATAGAAAATGAATTGAAGATGAAGAATTAGTATTTTCTCAAGAAAATAATCATGGTAGTTCACGATATGGCCTCAAAATCAAAGAACTAAGGTAAATTACATGATCTTTCCTTAGATCATAGGTTACAATTAATATTTTAAATTATAATCCAAATGATAGAGATAAAATTAGAAGAGCATACTTGAAAAAAGGACATAATTAACCTTGTCAGCGTAATTTTCTCCAAAGAAAAATTGAAAAATTATCACAACAATTTTGTGCTTTTTGGTTTAATGAATTTGGAAATTGGCTAGAATATAGTATTAAGTAAAGATTCTAAATTTTGTTTAGGCTAAACCCATCCCCGACTCCTTGAGTTTTTCAGTTTTTTCCAATTTGTCCCTTATATCGGTTTGTGGCACCAGTTGCCCCCTGAAATCTATTTTTTATCCAATTTGCCTCCTATGAAATTTTAAAAACATAACAAGCCGAAATCATATTAAAAATATAAAATCACATTTCGGCTGTCAAGTCAACAAGGGAACAAATTGTTACGTGTTTAAAATTTCACAGGAGTAAATTGGACCAAAAATGGATTGCAAAGGGCAACTAGTGATTTGGGAGGTAAATTGAGAAAAATGAAAAACTCAGGTACTACAAATGTGTTAAGCCTTATGTTTATGTTGTTATTTATTTTGACCTAATTTTTTAAAGAATGTGGTGGTGACTCATTTGTTATAGAGAGGTTTTCAAATTGAAAATAAAAAAGAAAGCTTTCATAAACATATTGGTGAAGTAAATAGTACCCATAATCAAGTTCGGAAAAATTGTGAGAATTTAATGAAACAAGATCAACACATTGAAAACTTAAAGTTGTATTGTTTGGACAATTTGATCTAGCTTTATCAGATACGACTAAAAGCATTAGTTAATTGTATCTATTTTCTCTTATGTCAAGGATTAGCTTTTTGTGGGTATTATGAGTCAAAAAATTCTATTATATTATTTTGGGAAATTTTAAAGAACTTTTGAAATTTTTTACTAATCATAATGGAGAAATAAAGAAATTTGTTTCAAACAATGCTCTAGAAAATCATCATTTTACTTCTCTGACTATTCAAAAGTATATTGTAAATACTGCTGCTATTGAAACTACTATTGCCATTATACATGAACTTGGGAATCAAGTTTTTAGCATTATAATTGATGAGTCTCGTGATGTCTCTAATAAGAAACAAATAACTATTGCTCTTTGTTATGTCAATTCAAAAAGTATGGTTGTTCAACTTTTTTTTAGTGATTGTACATGTTAGTGATACTTTTGCTTTGTCATATAAAATAGTAATGAATTTAGTACTTTTCGAAATTTGAGATAAGTTGTAGAATTTGAAAACAAGGTTATAATGGTGCAAATAACATGTGAGGTACATTAATGGTCTTAAAAGTTAAATTTTAAAAGAAAATTCATTTGCTTTTCATGTCCATATTTTTGCTTATCAATTTCAACTTACTATTGTTCTTGTTGCAAAGAATCACATTCAAGTTACATTACTGTTTGGTTTGATTTTTAATGTATTGAATGTTGTTGTGGATTCATGTAAACGTCATGATATGCTTCGAGAAAATAGAATGGCTCAAGTTAGAGAAGCACTAAAAATGGTGAAATTCTTAGTGGACAATGTCTAAATTAAGAAATTGGGCTTAAAAGACCAGTGATACCCATTAGGGTTCATATTATTGCACATTGATGAACTTGATTTTATACTTTTTTTTCCTACTATTCTTGATATTTTAGAATATATTGTAGAAGATAGTACCACTCTAGAACAAAAGGCTGAAGATAATAAGATTTTAGATTTGGTGCAAACTTTCAATTTTACATTTACTTTGTATTTGATGAAAAATATATTATGAGTGATAAATGAGTTATCGTGATTATTGCAGAGAAAAAATAGGGATATTGTAAATGTAATGACTCATGTTAAAATTTACAAAGATCAATTGCAATTATCGAGGGATGAAGGTTGGAATTCTTTATTAAAAGAAGTCATATCATTTTGAACTAAAAAAGATATTAATATTCTTGATATGGATGATGTTTATATGCTCAAAGGAAGGTCATGGCGTAAAACTCCAATAATTACGAGTTTACATCGTTATAAAGTGGATTTGTTTTATGGTTTTGTGGATATGCAACTTCAAGAGCTTAATGATTGATTTCCTAAGGTAACTACTGAATTGATACTTCTTATGAAATGTCTTAATCCTGATAACTCTTTTACAGCTTTTAATAAGCAAAAGTTGATTAGCTTTGCTCAATTTCATTCAAATGATTTTTCTCAAGTTGATTTAATGACACTTGACAATCAATTTGAAATTTATATTATTGACATGCGCTCTAATAGTGCTTTTGTAAACTTTAAATATATTGGAAGTCTAATTGAGAAATTAGTTGAGACAAGAAGATATGTTGTGTATCCCTTGATCTATTTACTCATGAAATTAATACTTATCTTAACTGTTGCTACTACCACTGTGGAGAGGGCAATTCTGCAATGAAATTTGTGAAAAGTTATTTGTGTAATCGAAGGAAAATGATTGGATAAACGACTACTTGGTTATATATATTGAAAAAAATGCTTTCAACAATATTGATAATAAGTTAATTATACAACGTTTTCATACTATAAGCACTCATTTAGTACAATTATGAACTTTGGTTCAATTGTTCAATTTAGTATTGTATTTTTTAATGGATAATATTAATTCGTTATTTCTTTCAAAATATATTTATGTATCAACTATTTAATTGAATCATGTATTGTATCGTAAAAAAATAGTATATAAATTTTTGCCCCCTAACTCATAGGTTCTATCTCTGTCACTGATTATGGCTGCGGAATTTTATTTTAGAACTTGGAATTGTCGATATCATTGCTAAGCCGCTGAAAATTTATTGTGATAACTTTGCATGTGGTCTTCTTTAAAAACAACAAGCATTCAAAAGGTGCTAAGTATATGGAAGTGAAATACTTTACCGGTTAAAGAAGTTTAAAAAAAAAGTGGCAACCAAATGCATTAGTCCCAATCTCATGATTGCAAATCTGTTGACAAAAGGAATGTCATCAAAGACATTTAGTGCATGTGTTGAGAGACTAGGTATTACTAAGAACCGTTACTAATTGTTTAATTATAATTTATGGTCTTCATGTATTTGATAAGCTCATTTAATTTGTGTTTCTGAATTTCAATACATCTTATTTTATTATGTTGATTGTTGTATATACATGAATTATTATGTTAACACAACATTATTTATCTTTGACAAAGACATTGTTGTTAGACCCTTAGGATAATCTCTATTACATATTATATTGAGTTTAGAACTAATATTGCAATATATAGAAGGGACTATATCAGTCTAATGACATATAGCCACTATGATCCTTATTAGTTTTCTCCTTAATAGTGATTTGCGATTTGAATAATTTATGTAAGGATTTAGTTTGAACTATGCATATTATGTTCATTTATTAAACCATTAAGTTAAATAATATCACATGAGCCAAGTGGGAGAAAGTTGGATTTTGTGGAGCTCCGGAAATAAAATGATGGATCATGTTTACATACATATTTACTATTAGTTATTTATTTATTTATTTAATATTAAAAATATAAAATTAGGTTTAATAATATTAAGTGCTAAAATCATATTGATCAAGAGGGAGTTATTTTAAGTGTACATTGATGATATGTCAAATATAAGAGTATAATTGGTCTTCTCTCCAACCTAGAACATGATTTTTTTTCTGTCAGAGAAAATTAAAGGTTAATGTGATTGATTGATATTCTTCTTCAAGTTTTTCATCAAGGGATTTCTTGTAATTGATATTTTTCTTCAAGTTTTCATCATGAATCAAGATATGTATTTTCTCATAATTTATATGCATTGTGAAAATCACAAAGTTTTAAGATTTTAGAAAATTAGGATTATGCATAATTGATTTGCATAAATCAAAGAACATATTTTAACATAACATTGTTGCACAAAAGGACTTCAATTGGCTGGAAATCTCATGAAGAAGATAATAGACCTTGTTGTACTTTTCTTGAAAAATAAATTGATTTTCGTCTCCTCAATAACGCCCCAAATGAATCTTTGAATATGCTGTTGAATCTCATGATACATTGCATTAGGGAGAGAAGCTGTTTGAATAGCAAAATTAGGCTATAGCTCCCAGCTTTGATTGAGCGAGTGAGCAAAGGTAACCCTTCCTGCAAGCAATAAAGAATTCACATTATATCCTAAAAGCCCTTCTTTAAGATCAAAACAATATAATGAGGTTAATTTTGTAGTTTGGATTTATCTCTGTTGAAATCGTTATATGTTAACTATATGTAGGTTATATGTACGACGAGTGAACGAATTGTTCCTGATCAACTCTCAAACGGTGGTTCCTGGAGTTCAAACTATCTAGTCTAATATTTTTTAACCCTCCGAATCCATTTCCAGTATTAGATTTGAGAAAGGAAGCCAAAAAATAGGAGAAACGGAGATGACAATCTAGACACGCAATTTTTTATTTCCCTATCAGCTCTCAAACGTTGGTTTTCGAAGTTCAAACTGTCTAATCCAAAGTTTTTCAACCCACTGAGTCTATTGTCAGTGTTAGATTTATGAAAGGAAGTCGAAAAATATGAGAAGTAGAGAGGACAACCCTTACGCATAATTTTTCATTTTTTGATCAGCCCTCAATAGTGGTTCCTAGAGTTCAGACTGTCAACAAGTCCAAGGTTTTTCGATCTTTTGAGTCCATTTCCGGTATTAAAATTGCAAAAAGAATCTAGGAAATAGGAGAACAATAGAGGACAATCCTTATGCATTATTTTCTCCTCGTTAATCTCGCAAATCTAGTAAGATTTTGAAAAAACTAATATCTCCAAAGTTATGAGAAAGTGGAAAACTAGTTGTAGTTCGAATTTCATGATAATCATAATTATTTAGGTGGAGAACAGAGTTAGCAATGGTATAGGGAAAAAGAATAGAGAGGAGAAAGAAGAAGGGAAATTGAAAATGATAAGGAAAAATTGAAATTTTAAAAATGCTAAGTTAAAATTTGAAATTCTCTCCCAAAAACAGGAATTTTTGTCCAAATCCCTTTTATTGCTCACTCCATCAATTATCCCATCAAAATTCATTCTCTTAGTACCCAACCACAATCTCTTTATTATCAAGACATTTTAAAAAAACAATTTCAATAAGTGGCGATATGTAAACTTCAATATCTCATTCAAAGAGGCGATTTGTGTCATTGAAAATTTATCTTCCCTTCAGCTGTTAAAAAAAAAAAGGGACATATATGAGGAAATATTTTTGCACTAGACCTATATGGGTAAATATTTATTTATTATGCTCAAATAAGTAAAAGGTGAGGATAAAAAGTAAACATCATTATTTCAGCATCCAACGATGTTTTAACAATACCAATGATAGTATATTAATATTGTAGGTATCTGGTATCCAATAGGGCTAATCAAGCAATGACAATAACAATATGTGATGAACAACCATATTTACAGTGATAAACAATCAAATTCAAAACAATAAACAATTAAGTTTAAAATGATAAATAATTAAAAATTAAACATTGAACCTATAAATGATAAAAATGCAATAAACAATCAAGTTTAAAACGATAAACAATCAAATTTAATACGATGAACAATAAAGTTCAAAACGATGAAAGTCAAATTTGAATCCATAAATCTATAAATTCATCATCATAATTCACTATATTTAATTTATTATTATTAGAAAAAATAATACTTACTATTACCTCATCAACCAAATAAAATTTTATTAATAATAATATATTGGTAGTTTTGATATATTTGTGAATTATTTTATTTTACTTACTTTAATATAAATATTATTGTATTTTGATTTATTTTTTATGTTATATTATTATATTTTTTATATTATTTTATATCATATTTATATTATTTTTAATATTTTTAAATTATTAAATATTTAAATTATTTTATTTTATTAATTTTACAACTTATTATATAATGAGTTCAATTAGAGTTGACAATTCGTTATACGATACGGTTAAATAATAAGAAAAGACATAGACTTAGACGGATATTGATGTGAACTTAACAAATATAAATCATAACTATGTCAACATGATTAAAACACAGAAAAAACCGTATTATAAACGGATTTTACCTACTTAACATGTTAAAATACGATCAAACACGATTAAAATATATAAAAGATTTAATTATTTTAATGTCAAACTATATAAAATATTTAAATATATATTATAATATTTTAAATATTTATAATATATTTATATATAATAAATTTATATTACATATATTAAAATTAAATGTATGTATTAGTATATTTTATATATAAATAAATATTGTATAGCTATTGTTTTTATAGTTATGTTAATATTTGTATTTATTTGTGTATAATCGTTTATCATGTCGTATATGTATATATATGTTGACATGCTTAATTGAGTATGTCTAATTGTTTTGTATTGTATAATATATACATGAGACACGATACTATTAGACACTATATAAAATAAGACATGATATGAAATAAGACACAATATGATTTGACACAACACGAAATAAAATACGATGCAAAGTAATATACAACACTATTAGACACGATAAGAATTATCAACTCTAAGATCAATAAACTAAACGATTTAATTTATAAGTGATGAACAAAAATTGATGAATAATCAAGTTCAGAATAATGAGCAATTAAATTTAACATAATAATAATAAAGTTTAAACAATGAACAATCAAATTCTAATTAATAAACATATAAATTCATTGCTATAATTCACCATATATAATTTATTATTACTAGAAAAATAGTAGTTACTATTACATCGATCAACCAAATAAAATTTTATTATTAATAATATGATATTAGCTTTGGTATATTTTTAAATTATATTATTTTACTTATTTTAACATAATTAATATAAATATATTTTAATTTGACTTATTTTTTTATGTTATATTATTTATATAATATTAATCTTATTTTAAATAATTTCTATCAAATATTAAATATTTAGATTTAGATTATATTATTAATTTTACTACTCATTAAATTAATTAATTAATTAGGAGTTCATGAAATTATAAGTGATGAACAATGTGCAATCATGTTGAAAGTGATGAACAATCATATTTAAAATAATAAACAATCAAGTTTAAAACAATAAACAATTACAAAATAAACATTAAACTTATAAATGATAAACATGCAATAAATAATCAGATTCAGAATGATAAACAATCAAGTTTAACAGTTAACATGATGAACAATAAAGTTCAAAAGATAAACAATCAAATTCTAATCAATAAACGTATAAATTATTCATCATAATTTATCATATATAATTTATTATTAGTAGAAAAAATAGTTACTTTTACTTCCATCAACCAAATAAAATTTCATTATTAATAGTACAAACATTAATTTGATATATTTGTGAATTATATTACTTTTCTTATTTTAATATTAAATTTATATAAATTTTATTTTAATTTTATTTTTTAATGTTATTTTATTTGATTTTTTATATAGTATTTCTATTATTTTTAAATATTTCATATTAAAATTCTACTTATTAAATTAATTAATTAGGAGTTCAATAAATTAAACACTTGAACTTATAAGTGATGAACATATGCAATGAACAATTATATTCAAAGTGATGAATAATTATATTCAAAATGATGAACAATCAAGTTTGAAACTATGAGCAATTAATAAATAAACATTGAACTTATAAATGATGAACATGTAATGAACAATTAAAATCAAAACGATAAGCAATCAAGTTTAAAACGATAAACAATAAAATTCAAAATAATGAACAATTAAATTATAATCCATAAACTTATAAATTCATTATCATAACTCACCATACATAATTTATTATTATTAGGAAAATAATAGTTACTATTGTCTCATCAACCAAATAAAATTTTATTATTAATAATATAAATATTAATTTTGTTATATTTGTGAATTATATTATTTTACTTATTTTAATATAAATTTAATATTAATATTATTTCAATTTGATTTATTTTTTTGTGTTATATTATTTTATTATTTTATATAATATTTATATTATTGTATATATTTTTTTATTAAAATATTAAATATGTAAATTATTTTTTTATTAATTTTAATATTTATTAAATTAATTAATTAGAAGTTTAATAAACTAAATACTTGAAGTTATAAGTGATGAATAACATACAATGAACAATAAAGTTCAAAATTATAAGCAATCAAGTTTAACATAATAAATAATAAAATTCAAAACAATAAACAATTAAATTTTAATCAACAAACTTATAAATTCATCATAATTTACTATTTATAATTTATTATTAATAAAAACATAATAGGTACTCCTGTTAACCAAATAAAAATTCATTATTAATAATATAACATTGGTTTTTATGTATTTGTGAACTGTATTATTTTACTTATTTTAATATAAAATTAATATAAATATTATTTTAATTTGATTTATATTTTATGTTATATTATTTTATTTTTTATATTATTTTATATAATAATTTATCTTATTTTAAATATTTTCTATTAAATATTTAAATTATTTATTTTATTTATTTTACTACTTATTAAATTAATTATTTAGGAGTTCTATGCGATGAACAATTACATTTAAAGTGATGAATAATCAGTTTCAAAATGATGAACACTTGAATTTATAAGTGATGAATAATATGCAATGAACAATCAAGTTCAGAATAATATACAATCGAATTTAATACCATGAACAATAAAGTTCAAAATGACGAACAATTAAATTTTAATAAATAAACCTATAAATTCATCGTCATATTTCACCATATATAATTTATTATTACTAAAAAAATAATAGTAACTATTACCTCATCAACTAAATAAATTTTTTTATTAATAATATAAATATTAATTTTGTTATATTTGTGAATTATATTATTTTTTTTAATTTTAACATAAAATTAATACAAATATTATTTCAATTTAATTTATTTTTTTGTGTTATATAATTTTTTTATTAATAATATAAATATTAATTTTTTTATATTTGTGAATTATATTTTTTTTTAATTTTAACATAAAATTAATACAAATATTATTTCAATTTAGTTTATTTTTTGTGTTATATTATTTTATATAATATTTATATTATTTTCTATTAAAATATTAAATATTTAAATTATTTTATTTTATTAATTTTTAATACTTATTAAATTAATTAATTAAAAGTTCAATAAACTAAATACTTGAACTTAGAAGTAATGAACAACATGCGATAATCAATCATGTTCAAAATGATAAACAATCAAGTTTAACATAATAAACAATAAAGTTCAAAATGAATAATAAAATTCTAATTAATAAACATATAAATAGGGGTGAGCAAAACCGAATCGGAAACGAAAATAGAACAGTTCAATCTTAATTCGGTTTAATCGATTCAGTTATTTTGATTCTCAGTTTTATTAGATCGGTTTTTAAAATGTTCTTTGGTTTATTCGGTTCGGTTTGAAAAACTAGAAAACCAAGATAATCGAACCAACCGATTAATATATAAATATATATTTTATTTATGAACATATCTTTGATTGGTGGAGTGAGGTGATTAGGCATCCATTAAGTTTAAAGATCAATTCCACATAGCTACATTATGTTTTCTTTCTTTCTTTCTTTTTTTAATATATATATATATATATATATATTATGACAACTGAAATTATTATATACAAATAAAAAAATTATGATATACTACACAACTATATTTTTTAATTACTATAGAATTAAATCTAATTATGTCTAATGTATAAATTTGATATGTAAAGTATAATAATAACATTTAGTTGTTTAATTTTGAAAAAAATATAAATTCTTATTTTATTTTATAAAATCTTAATTATAAGTTATTATAATAATAATTAAAAATGAAAAAAAAAAGAGAGGGAAAAGAATGGGTTTGCTAAGATTCAAATCTTGATAGTTTTATTGAGCACAAATTCACTTACCTACACATCACACTATATTATCTGCTCCATAATAGAGTTCAATTATTATATGGTACAATAACCAATTTAACAAACCGAGCCAAACCAAAAAATTTCAATTTGATTAGGTTCAGTTTTTAACTTAGATTGGTTCAATTCGGTTAATGAAATTTTAATACTTATATTTTCAATTTTTTCTGTTTGGTTCGGTTTCAAACCGAACTAATTGAATGTTCACCCCTACTTATAAATTCATAATCATAATTTACTATTCATAATTTATTATTAATATGAAAATAATAGGTACTATTACCTCCATCAACCAAATAAAATTTCATTATTAATAATATAACATTAGTTTTGATGTATTTGTGAATTGCTAAAATTAATATAAATATTATTTTAATTGATTTATTTTTTGTGTTATATTATTTTATTTTGTATATTATTTAATATAATAATTTATTTTTTTAAAATATTTTCTACTAAAATATTTTATTTTATTAATTTTACTGCTTATTAAATTAATTATTTAGGAGTTCAATAAATTAAACACTTGAACTTATAAATGACGAACAATATATGATGAACAATTACGTTCAATGTGATGAACAATCATGTTCAAAATGATGAACAATCATGTTTAAAATGATGAGCAATTAGAAAATAAACATTTACATTTATGAGTGATGAACAATGAGAGATGAACAATCAAATTCAAACGATAAACAATCAAGTTTAACACGAAGAATAATACAATTTAAAATAATGAACAATTAAATTTTAATTAATAAACTTATAAATTCTTCATCATAATTCATCACACATAATTTATTATTGCTAGGAAAATAATAGTTATTATTACCTTCGTTAACCAAGTAAAATTTTATTATTAATAATATGAACATTAATTTTGATATATTTGCGAGTTATATTATTTTATTTATTTTAATATAAAATTAATATAAATATTATTTTAATTTATTTTATTTTTTATGTTATATTATTTTATATAATATTTATATTAAATTATTTTATTTTATTATTAAATTAAATTAATTAATTAATAGGTCAATAAACTGAACACTTAAAACTTATAAATGATGAACAATATGCAATGAACAATCATGTTCAAAGTGATGAACAACCACATTCAAAATAATGAACAATCAAGTTTAAAAACAATGAGCAATAAAAAAAATAAATCTTGAATCTATAAGTTATGAACATTCAATGAACAATCAAATTTAGAACGATAGGCAATCTAGTTTCACACAATGAACAATAAAGTTCAAAATATTGAACAATTGAATTCTAATTAATAAACTTATAAATTCATTACCATAATTTACCACACATAATTTTTTATTTTTAGGAAAATAATAGTTACTACTACATCCATGAACCAAATAAAATTTATGTTAATCTTAGGGTGATTACTTTCTATTTTAATCTTAACAATCAAATTATATGTTACTAACATCTTTGTTGAGTGTTGTTTTGATAGTGTTCAAAGTTTCAGTACTTTTGGTTATGGTTTCCTCATTAAACAACTCAAACATTTCATGGAGACGTGTAACTCCTGACCGGGACACAAGTGCAGACCGGAAAATCATATGTCATGACCGGAAAAATGTTGCCTCATAATGTTTCAAAGTTCTAGTAGTAAAAGCAGATCAGGATAGGTGATGTCCCGACCGGGACATGATATTTCCTGATCGGGACTGTAGTATAGACCAAGCAAATCGAGTGTCCAAATTGGGAAATACTACAGGATGATAATCCAAAAGTTCCAGTAGCAAAAGCAGACTGGGACATGGTATGTCCCGACCGGGATGGTTGCAGTCCGAGCGAAAAATTCAAAAAGACTTGACTGTTGAAGAGGAGACACCACCAAAGTGTGTCATATCATTAAAAAGTCAAAAATACTCAAAGTCAAACTGACTTATGTCCCAACCGGGAATAATGGTCCCGACCAGGACTCTTTCGAAGTAAGCAGACCTAAGTTCTCGACAATGGCATTATCGAGCAAGTCCCGATTAGGACTCCAAGACTCCCGACTGGAAAAATTGAATAGGGACTAGCCGTTAGACATTTCAGTTAATCAAAAGCTGCCACGTATTAAAATTGGGCATTTTCCGACGAGGTAAGTCATGTTCCTGATTGGGACATCTCTCTCTGCAGACAACATTTAATGCACTTATAAGAAAATGTTAGAAAGAGTTATGGCACCACTTTGGAATGCTAATTGGTAGGTAATCAGTATAAATACATCACCAAAAGGTCATTTAAGGATAACCAACTACGTTAAAAAGTGCTAAAACTCTTGCAATCTAATCTCTTAACTCTTCATTAGTTGTTTTATGTAAGGATTCAAGTGTTAATCTTGAAACACTTGGGTCATCTTATAATTGGGTAGTGTGAGCCAAATTATAAGGAATTAGTTATTATATGAGCCATAAAACACAAGAAAAATTCGGGTTGAGTATTAGTCTTAGTAAAACACCTAGTTGGGAGTGAGCTAGTTAAAACTCCAAAATTGTAATCTAAGTGATTAGATTAGTGAATACCCAATCCAAGTTGGGGAGAGGAGTAGGTTTAGTTAATATCCGAACCTCTATAAAATTTGTGTCTCAATCTTCTCAAAACTCCTTCAATTACCTTGTAAGTGCTAGAATTTTTTTGAACTTCCCACCAATTCATCCCCTTCCCTTTCTTGGTGATTGTTTGGGCAACAATTGGTATCAAAGTAAGGTCTAGAAGTCAAGCTTCATTAGCTCTAGCAAAGATCTACAATGGCCCAAGAAGGATTCCAAAGCCTCAAACCTTATTTTAATGGGTCAAACTATGCCCATTGGAAGTTTAGAATGGAGGCTTACTTGGTTAGTAAAGGAATTGATGTATGGGATAGTGTTCGCAAAGAATGGACACCACCAACAAGGAAGAATGCTAAAGGAGAGGATGAACCTCTTCCAAAAGATGAGAGGACTGAACCACACAAAAGAGCAAATGGCAAGAATAAAAAGGTTATGGCCATCCTAGCAAGTTTTCTTTCTCTTGAAGAGTGTGGAAGAGTTCAATATTGTCCAACCGCCTAAAATATGTGTAGGACTTTAGAGAACTGCCATGAAGGCACAAAGCAAGTTTGTTTAAGGAAGATTCAACTCTTAGTGAACAAGTATGAACTCTTTATGATGAAGCCAAATGAGACCATCAATGATATGACAAACCGCCTACTCTCCATCATCAACAACACGAAGAAATATGGAAGACATACTAGTCTTGAAGATATAAACAACAAGATCTTGAGAAGTCTTTCAATGAAGGACTATGGATTAAGGGTGGCGGGTATAGAGGAAGCCAATGAAGATTTGAGCTCTATTCCCACCTATGTGCTCATTGGCAAGCTTCTAACACATGAGATGGCTCTCATGAGAGAAAAGGAGCTTGAAGGAGAAAGAGAAAAGAAAAAGCCACTTGCTCTCAAGGCAAGCACCACCTCCTCAAAGGTTCAAGACTTGGACCTCATTAGTGATGATGGAGTAAGTGAAGAAGAAGATGAGGAGATAACCATGCTATCAAGAAGAGTAAAAAGAATGATAGTCTACAAGTATAAGACTATCAAAAACTATAAGCAAAGAGTCTTAAAATTCAAAGGCTCCTAATCAACTTCAATAAAAACAAGGAGGAGGAGAAGTGCTATGAATGTGGAAAGAAAGGCCACATCAAATCTGAATGTCCAAGGCTTAAAAAGTACAAGGGCAAGTCTCACAAAGATGGAGGAGACAAGGGCCATAAAGCTACATAGGATGATCCTACATTAAGTGATAATGAGGAGAGCCAAGAAGATGTAGCCAACTTGTGCTTTATGACTTTAGAGGACAACTCCAATGAGGTAGCCTCCACTTCCTCCTCTTTCACCTTAAATGATAATGATGATGATGATCTTATTGAGGTTATGAGCTTATAATTAGAAAGATATAAAAAGAAAGTTAATTTTCATAAGAAAAATAGCTCCAATCTTAAGGATGATTTATCCAACCTTTAAAAGGTTGTGGAAGAGCTAAAAACCTCTAATGCCTCTCTTAAGTAGTCATTAGATGAACTTTCATCAAAACCCTCAACCATTTCCTTAATTAAAGAGAATAGTACTTTGGAAAATGAAGTTGAGGAATTAAGACTTTCTATCTCTAAATTTCACAAAGGGAATGACAGTTTGGATACTCTTATTGTATCACAAAGACTTCTCTTAGTGAGACATAACTTAGGCTTTAATAGAGCACCATCTTCATCTAAAACTATTTTTTGTAAAAGCTTCCACACCATAAACCTCCTCAATTAAGGTAGGTGCCTCTAAGGCTAAGAGCAAATCACATATTAAAGCCTCTACTCAAAAGAAAAGTAGCAAAAACTCACTAGGCTCAAGAGGGAAACCTCAAAAGGCCAATCATGCCTTTTTGTATAAGAGGCATACACCTAGAAAAACACCCACTATACATGATTGTGTTTGTTGGTACACTTCTTATATTTCTAACAAGAAAGTTATGAGGCCAAAACCCCAAAGTAAGTGGCAAGAATCCTTCAAAAAGAAGCTATGCCACTATTGCATGTAGTTTGGGCATATTAATATTTATTGTTTAATAAAGGAAATCCCATTGGGATTCCTTGAAAGCTAACCTCCAAGGACCTAAGGTTGTTTGGGTACTTAAAAGCCAAACTTGAATTTATGTTCCATAGGTGTGCCTTAAATCCTTGAGCAATGAAAATGTATGGCTTTTGGATAGTGGATGCTCAAGGTATATGATCGGAAACAAAAGCCTCTTTACTAGTCTCAAACATATTGATAAAGGTAAGGTTACTTTTGGGAATAATGCTAAGGGTAAGGTAATTGACATTGGTTCCATATGATTAAATGGTATTTCAATCATTGATGATGTAATGTTTGTTAATGGTTTAAAGCACAATCTCTTAAGTGTGAGTCAATTATGTGACAAGGGAAACGAAGTCACCTATAGCTCCAATGAATGTTTAGTGATCTCTTTATATAGTCAAGAAATATTCGAAGGAGAAAGAGATGACAACACTTACATAATTGACTTAC
>CATIWF010053895.1:0-61863 GCA_949630135.1 Balakata baccata
AAAAAAAACTTAACTTTTATAAATTTTTTCTACATTTTTTATCCCTAAAATTTTTTATAAATTATTATTTTCTAAATTTTACTTAATATATAATTAAATTTTAAATGCTTTAACTTATAATTTATTAATTTAATTTATTTACTTAATTTTTATTAATAATTTATCAAATTCTAATTTATAAATTGTATAGTAATTTTTTTAAAAAATAATTAACAAAATTTAATAAATAAATTAAAAAAATGGTAAACAAAAAAAATTAAATTAACAAAAAAGTGTGTTGGACGGGTGCGCCACTTCAAGTGGCGCACCGTGAACAGTACCATGAACAGTCCCGTGCGCCATTTCAAGTGGCGCGCGCGACCATAAATTCGGAATTTTTTTTCAAACAACCACAAATTCGGAATTTTACGAAAAAATACCATAAAATGGTAAATATTTTTTGTAATTAACACGTATTAAGAAATATCCCGTTAACCACATACTTTGAAACCGAAACCTTGAAGGAGTTTCCAAAGTTGCATCAGTACAGCTGATCAACAAAGGGGAATGATCCGATCGATGCCTTGCTAAAGCTGTGCATGAAATGCTACTCCAAGAATTGAAAAAATTCTCGTTGCAACGTCTTTATCAAGCACATTGTCAACCCTATCATGACCAAATCTGCCATTTGACCAAGTGAACAATGATCCTTTGGTTGGAATACCAATGAATTCACATTGCTCCAAAAAATTGCGAAAATCTCTGTAAGTCATAGACGCTGGGGGCTTTCCTATTTTTTCATATGATCCCAATACTGTGTTAAAGTCTCCCAAGGTCATCTAAGACGCTGGTACCACCCCAATCAAATTATAAATTTCAGCCCATAGAAGCCGTCGTCTATTTGCCCAATTACTCCCATAAGCAAAAGTTAATCCTTGCTTCTTAATCACTAAAGAAACTACTAAAGTGACATGCTGCTCATGAATGTATTATGCAATAGGAACATTAAAATTCGAATCTGCCAAAACCCAAATCGTAGGTAGAGGCCTGCAATTTTGCGCTATAAGTTGAAGACGCAAAGAAGTCCAATAATGTGGCGAAATTGACTAGAAATGAACCATAGGTTCTGTAATACAAACAAAAACTGGCTTATACAACTGGCGATAGGAAAAGAAAGTTCGATGCGTTGCTGCATTTCCAAAACCACGGCAATTTCAATATAAGATCTTTATAAATTCAGCTTTATTGGTTTCCTTGTTGCCCTTTTAGAAAGAGTAACTGGTTGCCTTTGTTTGCGTTTCAGAGATGTTTTTCTCCTTTGCACTGTACTCCATCCCTCATTCTCTGAATCTGCTATATCAGCCCATGTTCTTCCTTTATCACAACCAAACTTTTCATTGTTAGGATCAACGTATGCATCATTCAAGTTTCCTGCACTTGTATCCAATACCTCTATACTGCAATCATTAAGATCTCGCTGTTGACATTCGTCAACATTATTGGCTCTTTGATAAGCATTGTCAATCTCCCCTGCAAGAGGCTGCAATTCATTATTGAATTCACCATGTTTCTCATTCACCCGCTGTATTCTCGTATTCCCTTCCTCATTAGCATCATTGACATCAGCTTCTATTTCCTCAGATTGTTCGTGACCTTCCTCCCCGATGCATGCTGAAGCAGGCTCAGATGCCATCACAAGCGCCACGTGTGTTCTTAAATTTTCAAAAGCATTGGCAACAAGAACATCAACTGTCTCTTTTGGCCTCCATCGTTTTTTAACTCCTGCTGGATCTTTGTTTTCCACCATTGTCTTGTCTTTTTTTTTTTTTATTTGCTTCCCTTGTTGTCCTTGCAATTTGAGGTTAAATGGCCAATATTAAAACATGTGTGGCAAAACTGCGGTAAATTCGCGTAGATCACATCAATAAAAAAACTTTTGCTCGTGCGCTCAATCATTAGCTCCCCTGGCAGAGTTTTCGAAAGATCCGCATCTACCAAAACCCTAGCATAGTGGCCAAAGTCTCCTTGTGCTATGTTATGATCAACCCTCATTGGAACTCCAATACCCTTGACAATATCTGCCAATATCTGTTTATGCCAATATTCCCAATGGCAATTTGTAAAACCTCACCCAGACTCGAGCGTTTGTTGATTTCTGTGCGTACGGATCAAAATCAGCTACCCAGTGCTGCAATCTTAAAATTCTTGTCTTAAGTGGTAAGGAACCCCTCCCCTAAACCGCAGCTTTGTCATCATCGTTTTCGAACAGCAACCCTCGACCTAAAGAAATCAATCTCCATGAATTCCGCAATCCCCATATTGACGTTACTTTCTTTTTGAGTTCCTCAGATTTGCAAGCAATTTCACCCTTCAGAAGAATTAATCGCCCAATCAATGCATGGCTGCACTCTTGTAACCGCTGTTGATACAAGGCCTCATCAATTTTAAATGCTATATATCCACCCTTATTCGCCGGTACAGCTGTTGAAGAAGGCAATATAGACAGAGGATTGGTAACTGAAGCATACGTCTTATTGCTCTTAGCAGATATGCATTCATCGTTCTTTGCTTGGAGACTGAGCATGTCTTTGTGTCCAATGTAATCCATGATTGTGCGAAGTCCAGCTGACCAATGGCCAGCCGAAGCTAAGATGAATAGAACGGCGATGTTAAAGTTTGAGAGAACACAAACCCTAGCCGCCCTGTAAATCCATCATATATAATAAAAAGTAGATCTACCAAATGTGTAGCTAATTTTACTTATCATGTTTCGTTATTTTTTATGTAAATTACCACACACCTCCTTAATATGATCTGATTATTATTAATTTCAAATTAACTTTTGGTTTTATTTTTAAATTGTTTAACATATTATTTATAAATATTTTTATCTAGATAAATCTTTTCACTCTCTTAATATATTCATTGGCCAATCTATATATGCTAAATAGCTAAAAAATAAAAAAATAAAAAATTATACCTAATATATGTGTAATTCATTGGATTTGTCATGTTTTGCAATTTATTGATAATCATTTTTGGTAGAAACTGCCGCATGTACCAGTAATTATTTAGACAACTGGTCCTTCAATTCATTACTACAAGATTTAATTAGTCTTATCAATATAAAGCTTAACATCTATACTTCTGCCCCTTTGGTAATCAAACAAAAATTAAATAGAGTTTAAACTAGATGGATACAATTAAATTGAAGTTATTATTTTAGTTGAATATTATTGAGAAATGATATTTCAATTCATTAAATTTAGTATTCGTTTTAATTGGTTCATATTTAAAATATAGTTTTTCTCCTTTTGGGTGGCATCTAATTATTTTTATTATTGCTTTTTTTATACATATATATGTGGTCAGGCCGGAGGCCATTTTGTGTGATGAAATGGCAAATGATGTTGTCAAGAAATTAAGTGACTTGTTCCCTATCACTTTGCAAATGGATGGATTATTTGGAATTGATTCAAAAATAAAGGACTTGGAATTATTAATAGAGCTAGAAGCAAATGGTGTGAAAATGGTTGGAATATGGGGCATGGGCGGTATTGGAAAGACAACTCTTGCTGACAAAGTATTCAATAAACTTAAGAACAAATTTAATGGTCATTGCTTTGTTTCAAATGTCAAGGAGGCATTAAGAAGCAAAACATGTGGATACAAAGACTTACGAGATAAAATCATTTGTAAGTTATTAGGGGAAAGAGATATAACGATAGACTCACCGCATTCAATTGATGATTCCATTCGAAGAAGACTTCAAGATATAAAAGTCCTTATTGTTTTAGATGATGTGGATAGTCCTTTGCAGCTACACTCTTTACTAGAAGATAGTGGTTTGTATTCTTCACGAATGTTTATCTCCGGGAGTAGAATTATTGTTACAAGTAGAGATAAGCAAGTGCTTGAAAATGTTAATATGGAGAAACATATCTATCAAGTTAAGCAATTAAGTGATTTTGAAGCTCTTCAGCTCTTTAGCTGGCATGCCTTTCGCCAATGTTATCCCCAAGAAGAATATAACAAGCTTTCCAGAAAAGCAGTATATTACTGTCATGGGCTTCCGTTAGCTCTTGTTGTTTTAGGCTCTCAACTTAAAGGCAAAAACAGAGAAGCATGGGAAGCTACGTTGGAAAAATTCGGTAGCATACCTCATTTAGACATTCTAGCAATTCTGAGAACAAGTTTTGATGGACTTGATCGAGATGAAAAGAACATATTTCTTGATATTGCATGTTTTTTCACAGGAGATTCTATAGAAAATGTGGAAAGAATATTAGATTGCTTTGGGTTCCATGCAAGAAATGGAATAGACCGCCTTTGTGATAAATCTCTCATAACTAATTGCGAAGGAATAATTAAAATGCATGACTTGGTTCAGCAAATGGGCCAAGAGATTGTTGTGGAGCAAAGCGGGCAAAAGCATGAAAACCAAAGCAGGTTATGGAGATACGAGGATATCAGAGATGTATTGACGAATAACGGGGTAAGATGAAATCATATGCTGTTTTGTTTATTTTAGATACATCTATATAACCAAACTTCTCGTGTAGGTAATCTTTCATTATGTTTAATTTTTGTGAATTTCAGGCTCATATTTTTTTCTTATTTTTGGTGGTTAGGGGTCTGAAAATTTGGAAATCATATCTCTAAATTTGAAAAAATATGATGATGATGATATAGAGATAAGTTCTAAAGCCTTCATTCATATGCGCAAACTCAGATTCCTCCGAGTAATTTACTCTGACTACTTACATAAATATGTTATTCCACACAAGGTATTCCTTCCGGAGGGCCTTGAATTTCTTCCAAATAGTCTAAAGTACCTTGAGTGGGAATACTACCCATTGAGCAATTTGCCATCCAATTTTAATCTAGAGAATCTTGTTGAACTTCACATGCCTTATAGCCGACTGGAACAACTTATTTGGAAGAAGGTACATTTTGATCTGCTTCTTTTTTTAATTAAAATTTTGGAAGATTTTGTATATTTCACGTGTGCTAGCTAATATATTTCTTTCCTTTTCTTTCTTCTGTACAGCCTCTTAGAAATTTGAAACACATTTGCCTCAAATACTCTAAATATCTGACCAGAATCTTAGATTTGAAGAAGGCTCCCAATCTTGAGGTCATAGAATTTAGTTATTGTGCCAATTTAGTTGACATTGGATCATCCATGGGAAATCTTAACAAGCTTACTACACTAGATCTCGGAGGATGCAGAAAACTTTATCAGCTTCCAGAAATTCCAGTTAGTGTAGAAGAAATATCGCATTTAAGAGGAAGTGGAATAAGGCAATTGATATCTCTTAAGATGCTTAATATTTCATATTGTGAGAATCTGAACAAGCTGCCAGAGCATTTGGGGAATTTACAATCTTTGGAGAGACTTTATGCATGTGGAAGTGGTCTAAAAGAGTTGCCATCATCCATCCAACATCTTTGTAAATTGCAACACCTTAATTTGAGAGACTGCCACAACCTTGAATCTTTGCCGCATCTTCCGTCGAATCTAAAAGTACTAAATGCAGAAAACTGCATGTCCTTAAAATCAGTGCCAGCTACATTCAAATTCCCTAATGGCTATTCAAACTTACGCAATTGTGGGAAATTAAATGAGGGGGCATCATTAATTGCTCAGGAAATTCCATGGGAAATAAAACTTTTGTCAGCTGATCAGGTCTCTCTCTCTTTGATGTCTTTACTGAAGAATCATTATGATGTTGTTTCAGGATAGACTTGAACCTATTATAATCCTAAGCGATTTTCAATGTATTCTATTTTCTTGTTGCAGGGGCCTCGTTTATGCATTGTGGGAAGTGAAGTGCCGCAATGGATGAAGTATCGTAATGACAGAAGATATTTTGTGGATCTAGAGCTCGATGTTGCTCACGGAAGTTCCATCGATGTCATTTTTTGTGCTGTAGTTGCAGCTCATCCATTGCAGTATATTAATATATGGGCCAATTTAAGAGACGACTGTGGAAACAGTAGCAGAAATTATGGGTTCGATTTCCCAGGATATGAATTCGATGATACTAAAATAAATTTTAATTTTAAACATGTATTTCTTTGGTATGACCGCGTTGAACAAAACATTAGCGGAGGCTGCAGAGCCGCATTTTCAGCCGGGCCAAGAAGCTATACGCAAATATTTAAGTGTGGTGTTCATCCAATAAGTGAGAACAGAAAGAGAAAACATGAAGACTAAGGAGGATGAAGAAGAGACAACGTACGCTTGAGTCAAATTCGGATGAGGAGACAACGCCAGAGTCAAATTTGGATGTGAATTTGTGTGTAGGTATGTCTGCCTCTCATTCATCTTAATTAGCTCCATGCAACCTGATTTCATGTTTGCTCTTCTCTATTTGTATTGATTAATTGGACTTAATTCCCTCCTATATATATATATATATATATATATATATATCTCAACTTCATTGGTTGTAGTTTCAATTGTACAATTTCTTTGTTTTTGCTTTTTCAGTATGTTTTTTTTTAATTGAATTAGCCTAATATAATATGGCACTGGCTTATACGAAATTTAAAAATTTGAAGACTTTTTTCAAAGCTGTCATATTTTAATGAGAATATATCTGTAACAAATTCATCACACTATTAAGTCCTCGGTTTTAATATTACAAATATCAGTAACATTATTTAATATTAAGTACTATTAATCCTAATTAAAATTAAATATTTGAAATTTATTAATTTTATATTTTTAATTATTCTGATTAATTCAAAATTAAATTTTATGAACAATTAATTAATAAAATCAAATTCATTATTTAATATATCTTGTCAATTAGTAATTTAAGGCTCAATTAACTAAATTGAGGTTGAATTTCAAATAAGTAAATTGGATTCAATTTCACTTGATTAACTTGAATAATTGCTATAAAATTTGCTGGAACTCCTTATTTAGTCAAAAAAATCAGTCATCATTATTCTCTCTTCTAGTATAAACAAAAAGAAATGGAGCCTAACCTCTGTTCATAAGTTTCTATAAAAGAGAATTCACTATGTAACGGCCAAGGTTTAAGCTTGTCAACATTGGACAGTCAGGCTACGGTATCCGTAGAATCAGATTCAAAGATCATGTTGGGGAAGAAAATGTCAATTAGTAATTTAGAGCTCAATTAACTAAACTTAGGTTGAATTTCAATTACGTAAATTGGATTCAATTTCACTTTATTAAATTGAATAATTGTAGTTTAATTGGTCAAATTGAGTTTATTTAGTTAAATTAAAATTGAACACTAAACTTAAATTGATTAAGTTTGTGCAGTTCAATTAGTTAATTAAACTTAAATTCAATTTCATTGATTAGATTAAAAAATTGAACCCCAATATAATCAATTTAGGATTTTAAGTTCAATTATTCAATTTCAATTTATTAAAAAAACCTCAATGGAACAATTTAATTAATTAAATTTTAATTTAATAGAATTAAGTTTAATTAATGAAGTTTAATCAATTAATTGATTTCAGTTTAATCAATTTAAATTTAATTAATCAGCTAAACCCCAAATTAATTTAGATGCAGATATATTATTAATTCAATAGTTAAAAGCTATAAGTATTTGATAAATAACTCAAAAACAATTTGATTTCACTATTCAAAAATAATCCCATCCAATTTAACCAAAAAAAAATGATACAATTAATTTCGAAAATTATTTCCAGATAGTCTACTAATCAACATTGATAGAAAAATTTCAATTCGAATAGGAGTCTGGTCAATCAGATTGTCTTGTATAGATCAAATTCAATCTGAAATTAGGTCCCAGACAAAAACATAACTCGAAATCTGAAATCAGCTAAACCTACAATGACCCAGGTCTAGTTGCACGTGAATAATTAGTTTGCTATAATATATTAAAGATTTTAATAATCTTTAAAGATAAATGTCATATATCAATAAAATATTTAATGCAAATAAAATAGAAAATTATAAAAAATTAATATATTTAGCCGTACATATGAAAAATTAAAAGTTACGTGACATTTATCACAGAATTATACGAAAAACAAATTCTTACGTGGCACCCATATCTCTTTTTTTTTTTTTTTTTTCTCTCGAAAGAATTGCAATTCTTTATAATTTGATTAGTAATATCATTCTTAAATTTTAGAGGAAATTTCGGTGGAAGCTTTGCAAGTTTTTTTTTCTCTTCACCAATGGAATCCGCATGTTTTCATCGTTAGGTTTTTATTTTCTTTTCTTCTTTTTTCTTTTTAAATATGAGAATTATTATGTATTTTTTAATATTTTTTGTTTAATTAAAAATGAAAACGATATTTTTTTATTTTTAAATATGAATTAAGAATTTAATTAATTTGCATAACACCAATTATCTTTATGCATACATTTATTTATTTTTAATCATTATTTAATTAATAAAAAAATATATAAACTTGTATTTAATTAACTTAATTATCAAAAAAAATATATAAACTTGTATTTAATTAACTTAATTACTTAAATAAAGCTTGGATAAGCCTTAATTACCAAAAGAAATATGTAAATTTGTATTTAGGTAATTTAATTAAGGTTATTTATTTTGATAAATCTTTAGCTAGTTATAGATATTTTAGTAAACTTTTGATAAACTTTTAGTAAATCTTAATTGGGTAAACCTTTGGTAAGATAAACATTTAGTAAACTTTTGAGCAAAATTTGTATAAACCTCTGGTAAATTTTGGGTAAATTTTTGAAAATTTTTTTGATAAACTTTGGGTAAATATTTAGTAAATCTTGTATAATTTTAATTTTTATTAATTTTTAAGTAAATATCAGATAAACCTTAGATAAATTTTGGTTAAACATTAGATTAATGTTGTAAACATTAGATTAATGTTGTAAACATTAAAGAAATCGTAACATTAAAGAAATTTTGGTTAAATGTTAGGTAAATCCACTGTAGCTCCATTTTAACTGCACCCCAAAAATTGTAAACATTTCCTACTAATTCTAAGACCACACGCACTCAATTAAAGAAAATATTTCTTTAGTTTAAAAAATATAAAAGAAAAATTGTTAATTATATATCTTCTCTTGAGGGTTAACATGTGTGAAATTGTATTTGCTAACTGTCATGTCATCTTTTTTAATTGGAAATTAAACTTAAATATCAATTGTAATATTTTCAAAAATTTTAGTACTAATTTGAAATAATTAAAAAATTTTAATACTAATTTAAAATATAATTGGTACTATTTGTATTATTAATCCGCTTCTATTTGATTTAGGTGGAATAGCTGTTAATTAGTAGAAGGCAAGTGCTGTATTTCTTACTTTTTTTGTTTTTTTAAGACACACTCTCTGTCACATTTTTCCACGCCTTTAACAATGGTTTAAGGAAGCAAAATTTTAAAAATATAGTTCGTTCAACGTGTCTAATTATACTTTTAGAGATGTGAAGGAACATCATTATTAGGCAAGGAGATAATCGCTCCCAGACCCTCACCTCATCCTCAACCCCCACCTCACCTAAACTGATCTATCCCTACTACTACCATGAAATCTCCTTATTCATCAAACTTCCCTCCGGCATGGCCTACTTATGGCTTGAGAAGAATTTTTTCGCGACATGGTAGAGTTACACAAGCGTACATCGCACGGAAGCTCAGCATATCAGGTAAACGGTTTGGATTGGTTCAGATGAAGAAGATGGCTATTCTGAAGATATCATCAAAAGATTAAATGGGATCTGGCAAGGGAAATACCAACTTGCAGTTCAATATGCCAAAGCAAACAATCGGCCTCCATCACCCAAGCCATCCAGAGTTAACAACACCTCCAACTTGAATGTAAAATCTTTTCGTCCTTCTAACAGAGACACCAGATCATACTTGGAAGTAGCAAGTGGTTCTGTTCTCAGCTCCAAGCCTATCAGAATGGTCTCGGCTCAACTTACTTTTGATAATCTGAAGGAAAATGAAGTCTGGTTGCATAAAAGCTTCGTTGCATATGCAAAATCTCCCATTATTCGTGAATCCTTTCTAGAGATGACTTCTGGACATTGTTTTGAGATGGTCCAATGCAGATGCATGGGAGGAGATATGTTTCTCTTTACTCCTAATGATACTATAAATGGTGACAAATGGGTGATTTACAATAAATGGTAACAAATGGGTGATTTACTATCCTTCCGCTCCTGTTCCCAATCCATCCGTCAGGCCCATCACCTTCTTACGTGCCTAGACTGTAAACGAGCCGAGCCGAACAGTCATAATTCGTTTATTTTTGGGTCAAGTTTGATTTGAGCTTTAATATCTAAGCTCGAGTTCCGTTAGTAATAAAATTACGAAATTCACGAACAGCTCAGACTAGATTTGTTAAAAGCTTGTTAAAGAGCTCGATAATCATATAAGCGAACTCAATAATAATATAAACAAGTTTGAGCTCGATAATCAAATTTTATTTAAACAAATTTAGAAATAAAAAAACAAACAAATACAAATTTAACAAACAAATTAATACAAAAATAAAAAAATACAACACAAGATCAAATTACAAGTCCCAATTACAACAATGAAAAATGAAACTACAACCAGATAAAAAAAGAGACCCTCTTCTTCTATGTCATCAAAACAATATATAAATCTTGTTCTTTTACAACAGCAGCTACCCTGTAAAAGCAAGCAAACACTAATAAGTAAACTAATAGTAATCTTTCATGTTACAATTTCAACAAACATAACAGAAAAACTCAAGAAATGTTATGGCCACCAATCTTAAGAATGTTGGATACTATACCTGGAAAAAACTTATATTGAAGTAAGTAACCATATTGGACACTATCTTAAGAATTACAAATTTGTAACCTTTCAATTACAAAATGTTATTAATTTTACCTTCATCTAAAGCATGCATAGTTTCAAAAATTAAAATTTGTATAGATCTTCGTTCAAGAAAATGGTGCATGAATAATTGCTAGGTTTTATATATACAAACTTTTCCAAACAATAATGAAATTGAACTATATAGCTGAAGAGTTGCTTTTCTCTTGAAATTCTCGTAAGGATTGCTGATTGAAATCATAGATGGATAGTACTTAGAGTGGGTTAACCATACTGAGAAATGAGTTTGCTTTAAAACCTGGGAAAACCAAATATATATATAATGTAAGCCATATATCAATTATGTGCTAGGAAAATGAACAGCAAGCTCATGGCACTTAAGAAAAAATTTTGTTCGACTATAATTAGTATTTTATTATTGGTCATAAGAAAAAAAAAAAAAAAAAAAGAAAGTAAGAAACTTTAAGAGGAAGAAATTGAGGGCGTAAACGTTTCGTTTTGCCTTTCTTCAGGGACACACTCACACTAACCCTTAGAATTTTAACTGGCCAATACAAAATCAATCAGCAAAACTATTTTGAAGATAAATTTTAGATGATTTACACATTTATTTAATTAAATAGGTAATTGTTTCATGTTACTTTTTATAAAAACATATAATAAAACAATTTTGCAAAACCCAATTTTGCCACTTATACATATATGCACATGTAAACTAGATTATATTATTTTATTATTGCATGTCAGATCATATTAAATCTATCAAAACAGTACTAGTCTCCTAATTAAATTTCCTTCTATAATTGAAAAATAAAACATATAATTACAGTATCATTAACCCACCTAGTGATCAGTAAGTCCTATAAAATATTTCCCTAGCTGTAGTAAAAGCTATATATATACTTGTATTATTCACAAAGACAAAAGCCAATACAATAGTGAAATGGAAATAAGTGTCATTGGATTAAGATGTAGAAGCCAAGCACCTCAGAAGATAACAATGGATTTTATTATCTCAAAATATGAAAAGAAACAAATCTAATCAGAAATATCAACAAAAAAATCAAGTTAACAAATACTATCCTTAAAGCAAACAAAAACAATCAATGCACATAAAAGGAGCAATTACCAGTCATGTAAGTGATTGAAGTTATGATGGTTCAAGTCAACTGAATATGTTTAATTTAAGTCTTTTCATTTCACATGCATAAACAAAAACAAAATATTAGGCAAAAATACAAAATCATGCAACTTATACATTTTCAAAAGTCAATATAATTACTTTTGCTTTTTTTCTTGCACGCAACTAATCTTCCCTACAAAGCAAGATTTGGACTTTCTATATTCCCAAAGAAGCACAATATTAATCAATAACCCTCCCACCGGCACTAAAAGTTGATTCGAAAGCCACACTAGTTATTAAAATTGATAGAACATCATAAGCCAACTTTGACAAAATCCTAAACTTTAAATTGTTCATCTTCCACCATGGCAAAGCATTAAAATTAGTATCATCTTGACAAAGAAAAACTCCTTCATCTAAGTACACATCTAATTGAGACTTCACTTGCTTAACAGTGTCAATATTCTTAATATAGTTTGAAAATTGTGCCCTTGTTTTTCCTTTTCCCTTCCCATTAGTACCACTTGTACAAAAAGAATTTTCTTTTTGATTTTCGACTTAAGCATCTTTTTCAAGAATATTAGTTTTGTGAGCCTCAACATATTCATTGTACAACTTGTACAGTGTCTCACAAATTGTGTTGATGTGACTAACAGACTCAACAACAGAACATATCTCTGGAAAGCACCATTCCATCAGTTTCAGCTTGTTCCTTGGATCTAAAACAGTTGCCACCGAGATTAATAAGTTACAATCACCCCAATATTTATCAAATTTGGCCTTCATCTTAATCATTTCTTCCATATAACTACCCTCGTCCTCATTTGCTTGATTCAACAATTTTTTTATGTTATAGAGCTCAATAAGAAACAAGATGGAAATTGGATATTCATTACCTGAAATGAGGTATGTCACTTCATTGAATTCTTCAAGAAATGAACAAACTACTTCAACCTTCTTCCAATCCTCCACACTTGACAGAAAATTGTAATTAGTATCTCTTTGTTGGTATCTTGGAAAAACATCCTTAAACTCTAAAGCAGCTGACAACATAAAATAAGTTGCATTCCATCTCATACAACAATCCAACACAAGCTTTTTTAAAGATAAGTTCAGTTGTTTTGCAATTTCACTGAATGTATTAATGCAGGCCTCTGAAGCAGTTATATATTTGACACTTTCACGCATATTGTGATTATATCTTGAATTTCACTTAACCCATCCCGCAACAATAGAATCAATATATGAGCACAACATCTTATATGAAATAATTGTCCATTGCGAGGAAGCTTTCTTTTGTAAGACATGTTTTCCTTAAAAGTTCGAACAGCTAAATCATTATACCCAGCATTATCAACCGTAACTGTCCACACCTTATTTTCAATTCCCCATTCAATCAAACACTTATGTAGCATATCACATATGACCTTAAACCCGTGACCCGCTGACTTTCCCGATTCATTGATCAGACCGGTTTTTACTACCTCGCTATTCACTGTTGATGGACATCACCACTTTTTCACTCCATGGTACATCACTTTTGGAATTCTCAACTGCCTTATTTGCCTTTCCACCAAAAGTTTCGGCATCTAAAAAATTTCTTGATCAACTGGAACTGTGAATCCTTTGGGAATCTTAACACTTCCATTAATATGATTGATGAGGCCATTCATAATCTTGACAAATTAGTTGATTCAAGGCATTTAACGTCTACGGAAAAGGAACACCTGAATTCCTTACACTATGAACATTCAGTCTATTCAAAACAACTTGAATCCCTCTAGTGACAGAAATATAGGATATCATGGTGTAAATTGAGCAATAGAAACACCAAGTTTTTCCACATACATGCATCTAACAAAATGAGACGCAATTGCATTTCTAAAATTATCGATGGGAACATTACTTTATAGGACCAAGACTCCATCTCTAATGATTTCTACTCTCACTTCTCAAGAAGATTCAATAAAGCACCTGTCACATCTGGTGTTATTGAGTGTATTAACTTCCAGTGATTATCTTCTATCTAGGCCATAGATTTCGAGAAACCCTTCTCAATGGATGAGATCCGAAATGCAGTGTGCTCCTGTGACTCAGCGAAAGCCCCTAGACCAGATGGCTTTAATTTTTTCTTCTATAAGAGCTTGGAATTTCATTAAAGATGACATTTGGGCACTTATCAACAACTTTTATTGTCTGGAAAACTATCAAATGAGATAAAGAGATCTTTCATCACTCTTATTCCCAAGAAAATAGGTGCATGTCATGTTGAAGACTTTAGGCCAATGTCCTTAATCTATGGTGTTTACAAAATTGTTGCAAAATTACTTGCAAACCGTCTGAAGCCAGTTATAGACTCTGTAATAAGTCCAAATCAATCTGCCTTTTTCATAGGAAGACACGTATTGGATTGTTTTCTCGTAACCAATGAGATTATTGACTCCTGTAGGAAAAACAAGACAAGCTGCTGCCTTTTTAAATTTGATTTTGAAAAGGCCTTTGATTCAATGAAATGGGATTATTTGTTCTGGGTCATGAGCCAGATGGGCTTTGGTGCTAAATAGTGTAACTGGATCCTTCAATGCTTCACAGGCTAGAAATGATCAATCCTTATCAATGGTACCCCTCAAAGGAATTTACGATTTTTAATGGCATCAAACAGGGTTGTCCTTTCTCACCCTTTTTATTTATCATGGCAGTTGAACCCCTATCACTTCTAATCTGCAAGATGAGCAATGGTGGTTTCCTATCAGGTTACTAGACCCCGCATCATGGTCTATACATTACTCATATGCAATTTACGGATGATATGCTCATTATCTCCAAAGATTCTTTGACAGAATTTGTAAACCTTACAAGAATGCTCCGCTGTTTCTCATCAATTTCTATAAAAGCTCTACTGTAGGAATGAACACTGCCATAGAGAATCTCCACCACATTGCTGCATCGTTCTTTTGTAAAGTTTCAACTTTTCCATTCACATATATTGGTTTACCCTTGGGTGCTTCTCCATCTAGAATCTCAACTTGGGATTCAGTTATTGAAAAAATTAAGGGTTGGCTAGCCTTTTGGAAGGGATGCATTCTATCTCAGTCAGGTAGGTTAACTCTTATCAAGTCTTATGTATCATCTTTACCTCTACATTATTTGTCCATCTTTAAAATCCCAAAGTCTGTGGCTACAGTTATAAATAGGCATATAATTTTTTTAGGAATGGTGCTGGCTCTACTAACAGACTCAATCGAGTGAAATGGGATTGATCTGATTAAGCCAAAAAATAAAAGTGGCTTGGGGATATGCGACATAACCATTCACAATAGGGCGATCCGCTTTAAATGGCTTTGGAAACTCGACAGTGACAAATTATAGACATCAGTAATCCATCTTAAATATGCAGCAACCAGAGTAGACCGTGTGTTTATCAATGTTAACTTCTCTAGCCTCTGGAAAGGTATTGTCTCATCTTGCTTAGGCAACGCAAAACTCTTTAACTTCATTCAATCTATCTTCGGTTCAAGGTAGGAGATGGGAGTAGTATTTTATTTGGATGGACTCTTGGCTTGATAACAACACCTTGGCTACACGTTTTCCAGAATTATTCCAACTTACCACCAATAAACTCTCCTTTATCTGTGACATGAGTTTTTGGGAACAACATATGTGGTGTTAGTCATTGACCTGGAAACGAGATCCTAGTGAAATAGAAGTCCAGCAAACAACAGCGCTTCTTCATTTGCTAGCCACGATTGATATAAGGTCTGATTCAACTAATCAAATTATCTAAAGATGCCGTACCGATGGACAGTACACGGTCAGATCATTTTACACTTCTTTTCTGGAAAATAAATATGCTACATCTAATAACATTCCAAATACTTGGCTCAATCTCTTTCCGGCAAAAGTTGAATTATTTGCGTGGTTCGCCTTTAGAAACAAATTAGTACAACGGGATTTCTTGTTTACACATGCTTTATGTCCTATTTCTGCTAATTGTTGCTTATTCTGCGGTAAATTTGGTGAGGTTATTGATCATATTCTCTTACACTGCAAATTCTCATGGAATATCTGGTGTCATCTTACATGGTCGGGGATCTATCTAGTGGTATCGAATAATCTTGCTAATTTCTATCGAATCTGGGAAGGGCGCGTACATGGTAAAATGCAACGGAAATTTTGGAGGACCCTATTTTTCTCAACAATCTGATCCCTTTGGCTTTCTCGCAATGATCACTACTTGAGAAACTAGCTTCTTCATGTGCTTTCGTACTGTTTTGACCCTTTTTAAAGCAGTATTTTGCGATAGTATTTTCTTCTTCCTTCCCTTTTATCGAGTGACAAGAGTCCACCATTCATTAGAGTGATCTTCAATTTTCATATTCTTAGGCTTGATGCCCCTAGTTAAGTCATCATTTTGTAGGACAACTTGCATAGGTTAATTCATAATCTTTCTAGAAAGAGTGTGCATTGCAATCTTTATTGGTTTAAAAGAACCAAACTTTAAAGTGGGAATATGAAGACTTGCACTCATTATTGTGGTCACATTAGAGGTTGCAATTTCTTCATCAAATACAACATCTCCATTTTCATGTAATTGCATGACCTTATCCTTCAAAATAAAACACTTTTCAATGAGATGGCTAATCAACCTATGATACTTGCAATAATTTGGATCATTTACTTGGTCAGCTTCTTCAAGACACCTTAAGCAAGTCATCTAACATCTCAAGAATATTGCCATTAGCAAAAGGGTATTTCTTTTCTTATCTTTCTTTTAAAGTGGTCATCTTTACACTTTGGCCTCGAGTAATAGCAGTTTTTGCCTTTTTTTTTTCTTTTCAGGCTTAGTGAAAAATTTAAAAGGTGCAGTACTCACCATCATAGACTATTTGGTTTCCATTTTTGTAAAATGGTTGCCTCCTATATGTGCATCCTGCTTTTCCTTTCCCTTCTTTGGGTCTTCCATAATAGTCCTTAATCTCTAGCAATAGTAATGCTTAGCTCCATATCATGTGCTTGAGTAGCCAACTCTTAAAAGGTTCTAGGCTTGATAACTTGAAGAATGTAACGCAAGCCCTAATGCATGAGTTTTAGGCTTAAAGAATGCATATATCTAGAGCATAGGTTTCAAATAGGTGGACCGTGCAGTTAAGGATCAAATTTCTCCATCTATGAATAAAGTTAATGATAGGCTCATTAGACCATTGGCGTGAGTTTGTAAGCTCTATCATGCTAATAATACGACAAGTACTATAAAAGCGATTGAAGAACTCACATTCTAATTGCTCTCGTCCATCAATCGTGCCTGGTTCCAAATCTATATACTAGTCAAAAGCATTTCCCTTTAAGGATCGAACAAACTGCTTAACCGTTAAATCACCATAGCTGCCAACATTATTGCAAGTTTCCATAAAATGAGCCATATGTTATCTTGGGTTGCCTTTACCATCAAATGGCTGAAATGTCGGTGGTTGATCAAAAGGTCAATCCTCCAAGAGTATGGTCTAGCATATGTATAAGATGGTTGATTGACGCTCTCACTTGGTCTTTGATAGCTTCTTTGATAAGATCTTTCAACTGACTAGCGTTGATAGCTCCATCAGCTATCACTTGAGAGTTCTTTGTAAAAGCAATTGTTGAAGTCTCCACACATTCTTCAGCTTTTGATGGTGGATTCTTCATAACTGCTTCTCTTTTTTCAGTTAAACTTTCAACTTTTTTCATTAGAAAGGCAATTTGCTGGTTTTTTTATTTGTTTGATTCACTAAGACTCTCCAGGATCTTGGTCATCTTAGTAATTTGTTCCTCAAAAGTTGTAAAGTTAGTCATCATAATAGTCATGACATCAAAAGAATTATTTGATGACACAGGAGATCAAGGAGATGTTAGTGTATCATGGCCATAAGATGAATGAAATCCTTAATGGTTGGAGAGTTGACATCCCTCTTTGCCTTTTATGGAGATTGAGCAAGTGATTGAGTAGGTGATGCCATCTCCTCCATTAATTGTAGTGGAACAAATATCTTTTGAAGCAAAGGAAGAGTGCAGGTATATATGTCTTTAATCAACCTTTCCTTGAGGATAGTCCTAGGGCTAACATTAGTGGTAGATTGCACAATGAAGTGAGTAGCAGCCTTGGTTTGACAGCTGCTATTGATATTTTTTGAGGCCATAGATCTTGATTGTTGAAACTTATGAAGGAAAGATGAAAGGTAAAGATGTCCCACTAGGCGTGCCAAAAATTTGTATACATAAATTTCTTATCTTAAAATTAAAGACAAGAAAAAAGATAAACAAATATCAAAATTAAATTTATTAAAATAAAAGAAGAAGGGGTACAATCTCTAATGAAGAATTTCTATGGATGTAGAAGTTGGATCCTTTGATTCTTTCCTCCTTTGATTACGGTTCAAAGGCTTATGAAGCTTGATCTCGAATCCATAGAAGATTTCTCCTTCGATTTCAGTGAAGAAGGTGAGTTGATTCCGCATCGAATAAAGATATTGTTTGAAGATTCATTCTTGAAAATTTGAAAACTTGAACAATCTCGATTTGAAGATGTAAAAGCTTTGATGCTTTGGTTTGGAGTTGTCTTGTAACGCTTGACAATTTAGGCTTCGATCACATGTGGCCATATTAGGGTGCACCAGTTCGATTAGAGTCAAAATTTGGATCCAATAAAAAAATGACAAATTATAAGGGAAAATAAGTGGGAATATTAGTGTACAAGAATTAAAAAATTGGTACTCAAATTAGGAAAAAATTTTAAATCACCCTATAGACAAAATCAGTATTATCAAATTTATTAGAGGAAATTTTGTAAAAATTAAAGAAAATTGGGGCAAAGGGGAATTTACCATAATTAAGCATAAATCAAGATTCATTAAATAAATGGACCAATAGAAAATGAGATTAAGCTAATTAGTGGAATCCATCATTCAAACCCTAATATAAAAGTCAATTTTGGTGGCATCTTTCTCATTTATCCAACCACACCTTTCATCACCAAGTTCTCCTCCTTTGGCCGGCCATATCATCTCTCACACCCTCTGTTTTTGTGTCATCTAAGCTCCTTAAAGAGCAAAAATAAAAGGGTTTAGTTAGAGAGAATCAAGAAATTAGAGAAAATTCTATCATAAAAGTGAGGGTGATAAAGAAAGAAGAATTTTAGGGAAGTTTGGCCACCATAAGAGAATCATCAATATGAGTTTATTCTTCTTAAATTCAACTATTTTCTATCTATTTGAGACCCTTGTAGATGATTGATGTAGTTGGAATTGATAAATTAGGGTTTGTGTTAATGTTGTGTGGCATATGTTGAGAAGTGTTGATATGTTAGAAAAATGATGAAATTGACCCTTAGATAGCTATAAATGAGAATTTTGTGGTTTGAAAACTAAAGAAATAAGAATTAATTAGAAGTGTGTGGGGCTGTCCATTGAAGAAAAATCAAGGGGTTGGTGTTTAGAAGTGTTTAATGGTGGAAAAATGATTTGGTAATGGATGGATGTTAAGGAATGGAGGAGTTGTTTTGTTTGAATTTAATGGAGTGAGTAGCTATTAAGTGTTATGAACATAAATAAGGTAAAGAAAGGAGGAAATAAAAATATAAAAAGTGGAAGAAAAACATTAGGGACATTAAATATCATTTATGCGTAAACAATGGTTGAGTGAATTGATGATTGAAATATTATTTATTTTGTTAAGGCTAAACAAGTGGGCAAAAGAGCATCCATCAATAGGTAGACAAAGAAAAGGAAAATGTCACCTAACAAGTAAATAAAAGTGAAGAAAAAAGGAGTTTGGAGCTGCTTAGGTATGTGCTTTTTGGATAAAAATTTTGCATGTCATACATTTATGAGTTTGTGTGTTATGCATGTGTTATATAATGTTATGTGAAATAAATGGTTGTTATAGAATTTTGTGGTAATTTGGTGTATAACATTAAGTTTTAAGCATGTAAGTATAGTCTGAAAATTTTGGTCATAGCAAGATTACATAGGATTATGGAATTGATTAGTTTGCAATGAAGTCAATTAGTGCCCTGTTATACAAGCACTAGAACAACCTTGACAAAATAAATCATAACTTAGAATGTTGTAATCGGATTAGCATGAAACCAATTGGATATGATATCTAACACATAGTACTAAAAATGTTATGAAGAATATAAATTAAAATTTGGTTGGTAACTAGGTCAAAAATTGACCACAAAATTCCGAACTTAAGTTAATGAATAAAATTTCAGAGCAAAAATTTAGTGAACACTATTCGGTAATTTAGCTATAACTTTTGGTAGGAAATTTATATCCTGATGATTCTTTTTACAAAATGAAGCTAAGACAAAAAAAAATTCATAAGGACCATAAGGTTAGAATCAGATTAGAAATAGATCAAAATTGAGGCCCAATCCCAGGGCCAAAATCTGTCGTGACTTGAAAATTTGTATTTTAGAAATTTTCATATGGTGTGAATTTTGTATATTATTGGTTGGAATTTTGGTTTAGGTGATCATGTGGATATATATATATATATATATATAAAATTTATTTGTGGAAAAAAATATAATAATAAGTTTGTGGTAACAAAAAATGTCAAAGCCCGAGTACACCTAATCTTGAACTAGAATAGTGGATAGTTTGACAAATCAATTAGGGAAAAAGTAAATAAATAATAAACTGCGCACAACATATTATTCTAAAAACGCCAGTAATGACATTATTAGAAAGAAAGATGGTCAAAATACTGTATATAAATTCGATGATGACATTACTTAAAAGGCCGATAAGGCACTATTAAGAGGCCGGAAGAAGGCAAACATGTATTCTTATTGTTGAGTTCGGACCCAGATGTCAAATGCTTGACTAAAATAAGAATAAATTTATCGAATAATTTAATTATTGGTAGACTTTTTGAGTACGTGAGTATAGTAAAGAGTTATTTAATTATTTGATGAACCTGTATGTTTTGATTGATGAACATGTATGTGTTGATTGATAAACCTGTAGGTTAAAGATAATGAACCTACAATATATGTGGGATGAATATTTATATAAATGTACATATATAAGATTTTTATCCTATAAAGCACCATTAAATTAGTAGCTTAGCACATGTGATTTTCCTCGCGTAGGTTTAAAAATTTTAGAAATAGTAAAGTAGTTGTTATAAGAAGGAAATCCAGACGTTAAGCAGCTTAAAATCCTAAGTAATTTTTGGTATATTTTGTTAAAAAACTTTGTATCGCTTAATTAAAGATTTCTTTTTATGTAGAATATTATGGGGTGAGTAATGCGGATACTATGAAAATAATAATACTGTAAATATAAGTTTTATCATAAAATACAAAATAATGATTTATTTTTTTGTGTATGAAATAATTATTTGGATATTTAAATATTTTTTTAAAAAAATTGTATAAGCAGGTAGTGCTCATTTACTTTGCTATTTTAGAGTGGAGTAAGGAGTGTTATATGTCTTAACATTTTGAAAGAATCCTACAGAATTTTACTTTGATATTTTGATTATAGAGTTTTGGCGACTTGAGACTTGAATTATTTGTTCTCTTATAAAGAATTGAGCTTCTCTATTTACAAAAGAATTTGAGGTGATATATTTATGATTATTTGAACCACAAAAGGAAATAATATATTTCTTTAATTTAATCAAGTGTATTTATACACACTCAAATTATTTAAAAAATATATTTATTCATTTTAGACAATTGAATATTTTAATATATAGAAATATTTAAATAGTAAAATTAAATTAATTACTAAATAAAATATAACTCCAATTTATTTACTAACCCCAAGATTTTCACGTCCATTGGCCCATATATTCCTATCTTCTCTGTTGAATGTCTAACAAAAGACCCAAAAAAATCTAAATTTCTAAACACGTTGAAATTAAATAGCAAGAAAAAAAATAGTAGATTTACACTGTACTAAAGTCGAGTCAACTAGTCAATGTCATTATTTTCTATTTTTCAATAAATAAAAAAGAAAAATTAACCTTTAGCCAAAATAAAATTAAAACAAGATTGACAAAATAAATTATAACTTAGAATGTTGTAATCAGATTGACATCAAACTAATTGGATATGATAGCTAATATATATGACTAAAAATATTATGAAGAATATAAGCTGAAATTCGGTTGGTAATTAGGTCGAAAATTGGCCACAAAATCTCGGACCTAAGTAAATCAATAAAATTTCAGAGCAAAAATTTAATGAACATTACTCGTTAATTTGACCATAACTTTTAGTAAGAAATTCGGATTCTGACGATTCTTTTTACAAAATAAAGTTAAGATAATAAACTAAAAATTCATGGAAGAACATAAGATTAGAATCAGACTAGAAATGAGCCGAAATTAAAATCCAATCGTAAAGCCGATATTTTGGTAATTTTCATATGGTGTGAATTTTGTATATTATTGGCTAGAAATTTGGTTTAGACGATCACGTGGACATATGATATATATAATTTACTTGTGGAAAAAATAATAATAATAAGTTTGTGGTAACAAAAAATGTCAAAACTCGAATACATCTAGTCTTGAACTAGAATAGTAAATAGTTTGATATGTCAATAAAATAAATAAATAAATAACAAAATGCGCACAACAAATTATTATAAAAAGATCGGTAATAATATTATTAGAAAGAAAACTGGTAATAACATTGTATATAAAGCCAGTGATGACAATACTTAAAAGGCTAGTAAGACACTATTAAAAGGTCAGAAAAAGGCAAACTCGTATTCCTATTGTTGAATTCGGACCAAGGTGTCATGGATTTGACTAAAATAAAAATAAATTTATTGAATAATTTAATTATTGGTAGACTTTTTGAGTACATGAGTATGCTAAAGAGTTATTTAATTATTTGATGGATCTGTATGTTTTGATTGATGAATATGTAGGTGTTGATTGATAAACTTGTAGGTTAAAGATAATGAACTTGCAATATATATGGCATGAATATTTATATAAATGTACATATATAAGATTTTTATTCTATAAAATATCATTAAGATATTAGCTTAGTACGGGTGATTTTCGTTGCGTAGGTCTAAAAATTTTGGAAATAGTAAAGTAGTTGTTAGAAGAAGAAAAAAATCCAAACGTAAAGCAGCTTAGAGTCTCAAATAATTTTTGGTATATTTTGTTTAAAAACTTTGTATCACTTAATTAAAGAGTTCCTTTCATGTAGAATATTATGAGATGAGTAATGCGGATACTATGAAAATAATAATGCTGTAAATATAAGTTTTATCATAAAATATAAGATAATAATTTTTTTGTGTGTGAAATAATTATTTGGATATTTAAATATTTTTGAAAGAAAAGATTGTATAAACGAGTAGTACTCACTTGCGTTACTATTTTAGAGTGGTGGAAGGAGTTTTACTTGTCCTAAACCTTGAAAAGAATTCTGCATAGCTTTACTTTAATATTTTGATTGCAGAATTTTGACGACTTAAGATTTGAATTATTCGTTCTCTTATAAAAAAATTGAACAACTCTATTTATAAAAAAATTTGAAATGGTATATTTATAAATAATTGAATATTTTAATATATAAAAATATTTAATAAAATTTTTATTTAATAATAAAATTAAATTAATTACTAAATAAAATATAAGAAAAATTTATTTACTAACCTCAATATTTTCATGTCAATTGGCCCATATTTTCCTACCTTCTCTATTGAATGTCTAACAAAAGACAAAAAATCTAAATTTCTAAACACGTTGAAATTAAATAGCAAGAAAAAAATAAAGTAGATTTACACTGTACTAAAGTCAAATCAACTAGTCAATGTCAGTATTTTCTATTTTTCAATAAATAAAAAGAAAAAAAATTAACCTTAGCCAAAATAAAATTAAAAGTTATAAGGTGAGAGAGGAGATATGACCAGATAGTAGTTGGGAATTGATTTTATTTATTTTGGAGAGAATTCACTTTACAGGACAAAATGATTAATTTGTGAAAATTAAATTATGAGTGGGAATAAATAAACCAAACCACTTTAGTAAAGTTTGTTTCCAACTTTATCTTTCCAAGTCAAAAGCAATTTACTGGAAATTCCTTCCCATCTTCCTATCATAGTCTTCCCTAAAATAAAAAAAAAAAGACCCAAGTCCAGTCAGTTTAACTCATTATAAGTAATTTACATCAAATTCCTCTTATTATATCCTAAAGTAAAGCCATAAATCAAGGCAATCAAGATTCCTAAACTAAAGCCTTAAATCAAGAGTCTGAGTTATGGAAAATATACAAGAATATTGGAAAATATTCTAACATTCCGAATGCCTTTCTAAATCTCTGATCCTGAAAATATTTAGCATTCTAAAAACTCTAATTCTTCTTCTGATATTTGTTTTTGAGGCATCATAATATCATTCTCCATGGCTGCTTCTTCTTCTTCTTCTTTTCCTTCTTGGAGAAAAGTATGAAGTGTTCATCAGTTTTAGAGGTGCTGATGTTCGTTATGGGTTTCTAAGCCATGTCGTCGCTGCTTTGCAAAGAAAACAAATTAAAGCATTCATGGATGACGCTGATCTTCAAAGGGGAAATGAAATCACACCAACCCTCTTGCAAATAATTGAACAGTCAAAGATTTCCATAGTCATATTCTCAAAAGATTATCCAAATTCTCCATGGTGCCTCGATGAACTCGAGAAAATACTCGACTGCAAGGAAAAAGGGAGACATATTGTAGTTCCGGTTTTCTATCAGGTAGATCCGTCAGATATTCAAGAACTCAGAGGGAATTATGCAATCACTAATCATACTCAACAGTTTCCAGCTTCTAAGGTGGAGAATTGGAAACGTGCTTTGGTGGAAATCAGCCAATTATCAGGTTTTGATTCAGAGAATCCTATGTTCAAGTAAGTCCTTTATATATATATATATATAATTTCCATGTTTTTTTTTTGTACCAAGAGGTGAACAAAGCCCACAAACATAAACTAATGGAATTACATAACTTCATGAAGATCATGGGCAAGCCAGAAAGAAAGCTAGCCTAGTATGATTTTCAAATTAATTAACTTTCCATTTAAATATCAACCATTTGTGTCGTGGTTATTATATATTTCAAGTTAACTTTTGTTTTTATTTATCAATAAGTCTCTTACATTGTTGGTTCTACATGCTATTTATTTTGTGCTGATTAGACACTTTGAGGGATATTATGAATAATTTTAGTTAGCAAGATAAATCTTTTTTCACTCTCTTAGTAAATACTGATCAACCACTCATAATTATAGTTCTTTTTATGTAGGCAATATTAGTTTTATTAAAAATGTGAAGGAAACAAATTAAGGTGACAAAAAAACGCCTTCCTAAAATTAAGCAACAAACATGAGCAAGACAATAACCTTGCTTCAAGCAAAATAGAACAGCCAAACAAGAAGAGCAAAAAACAAACTAGAGCGGCCGAGTACCAGAAGAAAACTAAAAGAAAAGGCCCAACAAACTAAAAGAACAGCACAGAAAGCTAAGCTAGTGCAGCAAATAAAAGGAGGTCAGCATAGCCAAGGCCCATCAAACTTCGAAACAGCTTCTCTCCAACTGTGTACGGTTTTCCCGTGAACATGACAGAAAAGGAACCTTGTTCTTTACAAAAACGCCAGCACTGAAAAGCTAAGAAGATCTAAACCAAAGCCAAACAATAAAGAAAAAGATGCGGATTGTCGACTGAAAATCTTATCATGTGCGTTTGAAAAGAGAGTCAATCCTGAAGTAAAAAGTTCCCTTTGTTGAAGAATTGGCTTGTTAAAAGTAGAAATTAGTTGCTGCAACTGAGACAAAAGCTCAGCATGCTCTAAAAAGAGTTAGGAAAACATTTGGAGAATTGTTAATTCCATATTTAAATAAAAAGATAAATAAAATGAAAAACAAATATGAGCCTATATTTCATACAGTTTTCCTAAGATAAATTCGCCTCATACAACAAGTGACCGGATAAAGAAACCCATTTGTGAATGTCGGCAAAAGAGCATGAAGTGTAGATTTGTCCCACGAAATTACAAAACTACCTCGCCCCGGTTCTGTGACAGATGAGAGTACCCCAGTCGACAGCGAAGGAAACCAACTGATTGGCTTTTGGTTTCAACTAGAAGCACCATATCAGCTTTCTTTTTGGTAGTAAAGTTGAGGATATGCCGATGTTGCTTAGCACCTCCTATTCCTCTACTGATCCAAGAAAAAACTAAACATAGATGAAATTGTTCAAAAGGAGGTAAGACATGCTTACTGTTGGTGAGACTTACATACAGTGGAGTCGTTATCAATAATTGCCACAATTGCGTTTGAAACATCTTCATCCGAATCTGCAAAAGAGAACCCCAACTGTTTCTGAGGCTTTTTCCCGACGGAATTTTATGTAAAATATTTACCAATTCAGGCCCCCAGATTTTAAAATTTCCAGTATAGGACATTTTTCAAAGTCTTTTTCACTTTATGGAGCTGAAGTAGAGTGGGTGAAGCGGAGTGAGTTAGAGGAGACACTTACTGTACGCTAATTGAACAAGCGACCAGAGCTATCGGTTTGTTCAAATAGCGGGCAGTCAGTCCTCTAATTTTTTTTTTAAAGTTTTTTTTCTGAAACAAGTATAACGTATGATTGTTTTATGGATCAATATATATATATATATAATAAAAAGTAGATGCAGCTCATTGTACTTATCATGTTTTGTTATTTTTTGTATAAATTACCACACACCTCTTTTTTTTTTTTAATACAATTAATTATTCCCTTAATTCATTCCTTTAAGATTCAATTAGCTTTTCAATATGTGATTTATTATTAGGGCAATTTGCATAAAAAATTTCAAACTTTTACTTTTGTATTAAAATAATTATATTATTTATTTTTTAACTATTAAATATACATATTTTCAATTTTATATCAAATATAGTTTCGGAAGAAATTTAGTTTAATTTTATATCAAATATAGTTGTAGAAGAAATTTAGTTTGATTTGATAGTGACATGACACTCCGAACATTTTTTTTTATGAAGTTATATAAGAAATTTTAACGTCATCTGTAGACTAAATTAATCATATAATAATATGTGTTTAATTATTTTATTTTCATTGGTTGATGTGAAAATAAAAATAAAATAATTAAATTCATATCATTTTGTGATTGATTTTTATACTAAAAGTACGTCTACATTGATATAGTTATGTATGCGTGAATTTAGTCTACGTACAACTAGTTTAAGCATATATATTTATATCCATACAAACTCAGAACCCTTTTATATCTAATTCTGTACATATCTATATATTTTTTAAATTAATGTCACACTATTTAAAAAAACTGTCATATTAATTTTAAAAAATAAATGATACATATGCATAATAATGCATGTTAGCGGTGTCAAATTAAAAAAAAAATAGGTTCAAAGTGTCATGTCAATACCAAACTAAATTAAGTTCCTCTTGATGCTGTATTTAATATAAAATTGAAAATATGCATATTAAAAAAATTTTAAAAATAGAATTATTTTGATAAAAAAATGAAAGTTTAGGATTTTTTTTATGTAATTTGCTCTAATATATTTTTAAACAGGTTTATTGTAATACTATTTAGAAAAAATTACTATTTACTTTCTAATATTGTCAAATACACCAGTGCCTCCTTAATGTTTGAAAAAATATAGTATTTATCATTTCTATTTTATCATATTATACTAATACTGGAACACATCATTCAATTAGATTTTTTGTTAGAAAAATGTTAGGTTATGGTGAAATAACAAAGAAAAAATTATTATTTGCTCCTTAAAGTAGTTTGACCTATTATATTTGTACCTTTTGAGATTTGACCTAGTGTACTATTACATTTTTTAAGTTTGACCTATTATACTAATATTTTGGAGAAAAAGAGAATATTTATCACGACTAACAGTAAATGTCTTAAAATTTAACAAAATGATCATATAGTTTAACGAAAATAAAATAGATATAGCAAATAATCTAATTTTTAAATTTCATAAAAGTATTAGTGTATTATCTCAACATTAAAGAATAAATAGTAATTTTTTCTACTATTTATTGATCATGATTAAGAGAGTGATATTATAAATACTTTTAGTGAGATAAATCTGTTTTACTCTCTTAATAAATATTCATCAGCCAATTACATAATGCGTATTTGAACAGTCATTTTTCGTTAATTGTAGCCGGCAACTCTTATTATGCTAATTACTTAAAGAAGTATAAATACATAATAGAAATTTATATCTAACATATTGTACTTGCCATGTTCTGTAATTTATCCACAGCCATTTTTGGTAGAAACTGCCACATTATCCTTAGTATTTTTTAGACAATCAAACCTTCAATTCATTATTTAAGATTTAGTTAACCTTTTTAATACAAAGGACGGGTTAATTGCATCGGCAATTACCGAACTTTCTGTTACTTGTCCCGAAATTACCAAAGTTTTTTTTTTTTTTTTTTTTAACAATAACATTACTAAACTTTTGATGTTAATTACACAAAAATCATCTCTAGTCATTTTGGATGAGTTGGCAGCCGAAATACTGACATGGCAAGTGACATGTCAGCTAGTTTTTGACATAGTATTATGCACATGCTACATAGATGACACGTCATCAATTTCATAAAATATGTCACGTCAACCTGCCATGTGGCATGCATAGCTGGAAAATGATGACATCATTTTTAATTTCACTAATAGTTACTGAACTTTGTTTCATTTGCAGTAAAATAACTAAACTTCTTTTTTCATAAAAAAACAATTTTATTTTCCTTTTATTTAAATAACTTACAACTAAATTTGATGCATATACAAATGAAAGTTTGAACTGAAAGCTGATGTGGCACCAAATTTTTGAATTTATTGTCTTTTTTTTTTTTTCAAAAATTATTAGGTTTAAAACTAATTCATAGTGGTTTTGGTCGTTGGACTTTTTTCTGAATGTAGTAGATTTGAAATTAATTTTCTTGGGCAGCTAATATATATATATATATATATATATATGCTTGTTTTTTCCAATAAAATAAGATTTCGGATTGTCTATTCATTAAATTTAGTTGTAAATTCTTTAAATGAAAGAAAAATAAAATTTTGTTTTTTTACCAAAAAAAAGTTTAATGATTTTATTGCAAGTGAAACAAAGTTCAGTGACCATTAATTAAATTAAAAATGATATGACATCATTCTTGGCTAGCCATGCCATGTTACATGCTGACATGGCACAATTTTTTTTTGTTAAAATTGATTATGTGGCATCTGATGTGGTGATAACAACTGCCATGTTATCATTCCGACTGTCAACTCATTTATAATGGCTGGAAATGATTTTTATGCAATTACTATCAAAGTTTAGTAATTTTTTTTTTTGGTAATTTTGGGGTAAGTAATAAAAAGTTAAGTAACCTTTGGTGCAATTAATCCACAAGAGGACACATTTTTACTTCTACCACTTTAAATTAATGAAACTAATTGTATCCTAAAAAAAGAAATGGATGAATTATATCACAGTACCATAATTATATAAATTGTAACAACTCAGTATTTCAAAAATTATTTATAACATAAAAATATCTTAATTATGTAAATCGTAACAATTTAGTACCTCAAAAATTATTTGTAATACAAAAATACTTTAACTTTTATTTTGTAACTAAATAATACTTCCGTCTTTAACTGTTAATTTCTCTAACAAAAGTGTGATATGAAATATCGATATAAGATAAATTTCAACTTTATTGATTGGATATTACAACTAACTTTATTTTTATTAAAGCCTATCTAAATATTTCTTGTCACACTTCTGTTAGGAAGAGTAAGAGAGCGTTTGGAAATGTTGTTAAGTGTCCCAAAAATATTTTTTTATTTAATTGATTGATTTGTTTAAAAAAATTTTATGAATTGTTTTTTTTTCAAACATGCTTATGAAAAAAACATCTATTTATCTGCTTCTATCAAAAAATAATTTTTAAAACTAAAAAATGTTAAAAATACAAAAATTTTGAAGTACTGAGTTGTTACGATTTACATAATTGAGATATTTTTGTATTACAAATAATCTTTTATGTATTGAGTTGTTACGATTTATAAAATTGAGGTACAGTTGGTGTAATTCACCCAAAAGAAATAGATGAGTTCATCATATATAAATAAATTGAAAAAAAAAAAGAATAACTATAAATGACAAAGCTAACAAAACATGATAACGGGTAATACACATTTATTATGCTAAAAGTTTATCTTTTATTGAAAATGTAACTAGCCCTTTGTATTGTATGTAATTTTTCTAATTCATTTGAATAAAAATTTAGATTTAAAGTTAAAATACGTAATTGAAAATTTATTTCAATCAAATAAAAATTAAAGAGAGTTTAAACTAGACGGATACTACGTATTAAATTATTATTATTATTATTATTATTATTATTATTATTATTATTATTATTATTAACTTGAGAGCGTGCACCAGAATATTAAATTAAATACTATTAAATTGAAATTATTGTTTTAGCTGAATTATCAAGAAATTTTATTTCAATTCGTTAAATTTGATATTCGTTTTAGTTCATATTTAAAATATATAGTTTTTCTCCTTTTGGGTGGCATTTAATTATTTTATTATTGCTTTCAAGAACGGAATGCAGCAATTGTGTATATTATGTGGTTTATAACATGCTAATTATTGCTTGTTTTTATACATATGTGATTAGGCCGGAGGCCAACTTGTGTATTGGAATTGCAAACGATGTTGACAAGAAATTAAGTGATATGTTCTCAACCAACATGCATAAAGGCGGACTATTTGGAATTGATTCAAGACTAGAAGATGTGGAATTATTAATTGAGCCAGAAGCAAATGGTGTGAGAATGGTTGGAATCTGGGGAATGGGCGGTATTGGCAAGACAACTCTTGCTGACAAAGTATTCAATAAAATTAAAATGAATTTTGATGGTCAGTCTTTTGTTCAAAATGTGAGGGAGAAATTAAGTAAAAAGATGGAAATCAAAGATTTACGAGATGATATCATTCGTGAAGTATTAGGGGAAAAAAAAGATATAAAGATTGGCTCACCCCATACAATTGATGATTCCATTCAAAGAAGACTCAAAGATAGAAAAGTCCTTATTGTTTTAGATGATGTGGATAATTGTAGGCAACTGAAGTCTTTACTAGAAGATAGTGGTTTGTGTTCTCCAGAAATGTTTGGCTCCGGGAGTAGAATTATTGTTACAAGTAGAGATAAGCAAGTGCTTGAAAATGTTAATATGCGGAACTATATATATCAAGTTAAGCAATTATGTGATAATGAAGCTCTTCAGCTCTTTAGGTGGCATGCCTTTCCCCAATGTTATCCTCAACATGAATATAAAGAGCTTTCAGGAAAAGCAGTACGTTATTGTCATGGGCTTCCATTAGCTCTTGTTGTTTTAGGCTCTGAACTCAAAGGCAAAAAAACAAGAGAATGGGAAGCTGCATTGGCAAAATTCAGTAGCATTCCTCATTTAGACATTCTAACAATTTTGAGAACAAGTTTTGATGGACTTGATCGAGATGAAAAAAACATATTTCTTGATATTGCATGTTTTTTCAAAGGAGATTCTATAGAAAATGTGGAAAGAATGTTAGACTGCTTTGGATTCCATGTAAGAAATGGAATACACCGCCTTTGTGATAAATCTCTTATAACTAGTCATAAAGGGAAAATTGAAATGCATGACTTGGTTCAACAAATGGGCCAAGAGATTGTTGTGGAGCAAAGCGGGCAAAAGCGCGAAAACCAGAGCAGGTTATGGACATACAAGGACATCAGTAGTGTATTAACAAATGATGGGGTAAGATGGAATTATATGGGTAATTTTTATTTTTTTTTATCTATATGACCAAACTACTCGTCTAGGTAACCTTTCAATATATTTAATTTTTTTCCTTTGTTTTTTGGTGGTTAGGGGACTGAAAATGTGGAAGCCATATCTCTGAATATGAAAATGATCGATGGTTATATAGAGATAAGTTCTAAAGCCTTCCTTCATATGCATAAACTCAGATTCCTCCAAGTAATTGACTACGCATACTCGAGTAAATTGTGCAAAGTGCACCTTTCGGCGGGCCTTGATTTTCTTCCAAACAGTCTAAGGTACCTCAATTGGGTAGACCACCCATCTAGCCGTTTGCCATCCAATTTTAATTTAGAGAACCTTGTTGAACTTCACATGCCTCATAGTCGACTGGAACAACTTGTTTGGAATAAGGTACAGTTTGATCTGTGAATTTTTGGAATTAAAATTTTAGAAGATTTTGTATATTTCAGGTGCGCTAGCTAATATATATCTATCTTTTTCTTCCATTTTTACAGCCTCTTAGAAATTTAAAACGCATTTGTCTCAACGGCTCTAAAAATCTCACCAGAATCCTAGACTTGGCGAAGGCTCCTAATCTTGAGGTTATAGATTTGAGATATTGCAGGAGTTTGGTTGACATTGGATCGTCCATTGGAAATCTTAATAAGCTTACTACAGTACATCTACAAGGGTGCAAAAGACTTTATCAGCTTTCAGAAATTCCAGGTAACATAGAAGAATTGTATTTAAATGAAACTGGAATAAGGCAATTACCCTTATCATCACTTCATTTCAATCTATGCCCAAATTTCGCAAGCCATTCAGACACCATTTGGAATTTGAGATCTCTTAAGAGTCTTAATATTTCACGTTGCAAGTATCTCAACAAACTGCCAGAGCATTTGGAGAATTTACAATCTCTTATAAAACTTGATGCATCTTTTAGCGGTCTAAAAGAATTGCCATCCTCCATTTGCAATTTGAGATCTCTTATGTTTCTTGATATATCATTTTGTAAGAGACTTAACAAGCTGCCAGAGCATTTGGGGAATTTAGAATATCTGAAGGAACTTCATGCATTTGAAAGTGATATAATAGAATTGCCACACTCCATTTGCAATTTGAGATCTCTTAGGATTCTTAATATTACAGATTGTAAGAGACTCAATAAGCTGCCCGTTCATTTCGGAAATTTAGAATATCTGGAGCAACTTTATGCATCTGGAAGTGGTATAATAGAATTGCCATCCTCTATTTGCTATCTGAGATCTCTTAAGATTCTTGATATTTCATTTTGTAAGAGTCTCAACAAGCTACCAGAGCATTTTGGAAATTTACAGTCTTTAAAGGAACTTTATGCTCAAAGAAGTGGTTTAGAAGAATTACCATCCTCCATTAGCAGATTGAGATCTCTTGCGAATCTTGATATTTTATATTGTAAGAGTGTCAACAAGCTACCAGAGCTTTTGGGGACCTTAAATTTTTTGAAGTCACTTGATGCTTCAGGAATTGGTCTAAAAGAATTGCCATCTTCCATCCAACATCTTGATAGATTGGAATTCCTCATTTTGAGAGACTGCAAGAAGCTTAAATCTTTACTATATCTTCCGTCAAATCTAAGAACATTAAATGCGGCAAACTGCCCGTCTTTAAAATCAGTTCCAGCTACATTCAAATTCCCTAATGTCTATTCAAATTTATCCAATTGTCAGAAGTTAAATGAGGGGATATCATTAATTGCTCAGGAAGTTCCATGGGAAATACAAAATATATCAGCTGATAAGGTCTCTCTCTTTTATGTCTTTACAAAAGAAACTTTATGATATTCTTTCAGGATAGACTTAAAGCTGTTATAATCTTCAACGATTTTCTCTTTGTTTTGTTTTCTTATTGCAGAGGAAGTGGCCTCGTTTATGCATGGTGGGAAGTGAAGTGCCGCAATGGATGAAGTATAGTAATGAGAGTGGATCTTCTGTGTCTTTAGAGCTCGACGCTCATGGAAGTTCCATCCATGTCATTTTTTGTGTTGTGGTTGCAGCTAAATATTCATGGCATTCTTTTAATGCCCAATGTTTGGATCTATATGCCAATTTAAGAGACGACTGCGGAAATAGTAGCAGGGACTATAAGTTCGATTTCCCACGCTATGAATTAAGTGGTGCAACTAAAATAAAATTTAGTTTTAAACATGTATTTGTTTGGTATGATCGCGTTGAACAAAACGTAAGAGGAGGCTGCAGAGCCACATTTTCAACAAGCAAAGCAGATGGATATATGCAAATAATTAAGTGTGGAGTTCATCCAATTAATAATTGAGAACAGAAAAAGAAAACAAGCATGAAGAGGATGAAGAAGAGACAACGCCAGAGTCAAATTTGGATGTAAATTTAAATGTAGGTATGTCAATGTCTCTTTCTTTCATCTTAGCTTTTCCAACCCGATTTCAAGTTTGCTCTTCTCTCTGTTTGTATTGATTAATTGGAATTGCCTCCCATTTATATACATATTAGTTGTTTATTTCTCCACTTCACTGGCTGTTGTTTTAGTTGTATAATTATTTGTTTTTGCATTTGTTTTTGCATATTTTTTTAATTGAATTATTTTAAACATTAAATATTATATGTCACTAATAGTTTAGTGTAATAACCCATGAAGGTATAAATGAGATGATGTGAGTTACTTCCAGTTTAATTAGATGTCTCGAGTTCAAATCCTGAGTATATAACTACTTTAAAACTTATGAGGAAGTATTTTGCATCACTTGAATTCCTATTCGGTACAAACATAATTAGTTTTGTTATGTAGTCCTAGTTAACTGGTTGAGAATACTTGTAGTTAGACAAAAAAAAATAGTTTACTATAATACCAAAATATTTCAAAGCTGTTATATATTTTTATGAGAATTTTAATGAAAACTGAACTATGATCGAGTTGTAAAAGTTTTCAATGTGAAAGAGAAAGATTAGTTTGTTTACTAAGCTATATATATATATATCGCTTAACTTTCAATTTCAGGAGCTGATTGTACTGTAAGGGTTCAATTAAATCAAGTGAAACTGTGAGGGACTGATTTAAACTTTTAGCTTTTTTTTTAAGAAAAAAAATTTAAGTAGGATTCAGTCAGCAACATTTTCAAAGGAGCAAACCTATAATTAACCAGATATGTGCCACAACATTTTACTAACATTTGATTATGCTGTTGTTGCTTATCAAATTCATCACACTTTTAAATCCTCTGTTTTGGTAGAGTGCGATAATAGAGTGGTTGTCTCAATGGTTAAAGGGGATTGTGCGTTGGAGGTCCTCAGCAGGTCCATTATTCAGAATATATATCAAGAATCAAGCCAGCCAGTTTTCCCATTTTGAGATCGCTCATGTCCTCCGGAAAGCAATTTTGCAGCTGACTATTTGTCTCACCTTGCCTATGACTTTCCTGTGGGCATTCATTTACTCAACCATCCTCCTGGCATTATTACCAGGTTGCAGCATGATCTGACTGGAGTAACTTACTTTCCTTGGTTTTTGTTTTTGATTGTAAGCTTTGCTCACCTTATACCAAATATATATAAAGTTGGGAGGATTTGCCCTGTATTAGTGAATTCCCTAAAATACCATTTTAGCATGCCACAGAAAAAACGACGCCGTTCCATCTAAGAAACCCACAACTAAAACGATGTCGTTATTTTCACATCTCCTCACTTGGACAAAAAACTCTTATGCAGAACTCTATTCTTTGCCCTCGATTGCCACTCTTCTCCGCCGCCCTTAATCGAAACTCAACTGTCAATAGTTTTCCTTGATCTGCCGCTGGCAATGGCACGAGATCTCCCAAAATGGAAAACTGATTCTCTCTATCGGGTTCATCCTCCTGCTATTCTGCTACTTCAGTGTCATTGTCACCCCCGATTTCCGATTATCCTTCTGTCCTCTGTTGCAACAGTCGCCAAAGAAATCATACTCTATGTACTACCAGGTCGCCCCTCAAGGTCTACAAGCATGATCTCCCGTGAAGATTCCATATGCCAATGATGAACCAGAAGAGCAAATGATGATGCGCCAGTCACGGTGGAGAAGTTGCCGTGGTGGCCCGAGTATATGGGACGGAGGAAGCAACTATCGGAAAAATTGTGATTATGAGTCATTTTAAAAGGTAATTCGGATATGATTCGATTTTGAAAAAAAGATTTGGATATGTATTCTTTAATACGAGAACTATGAATTAATTAATGTATTTATATGCTCAAAATAGAGAATATAAATAAAAATTGAAGCTCAAAGTAAGTTTTTTGTTAAGGAGATATAAAGAAGAAATAGTAGTAGCGAGAGTTGTTCTACATCACTAAAAATGTAAAATTGTACTTGTAGTTATATAGTAAAATACATTTTTATATGAGTAAAAAAAGTAGCATAGAAGGCTATCTCTCTCGCGCTCGGGCATAAGGGGGTGCAAATCTATGGTTCAACATAGACCAATGCGTTGATGCACAACTTTTGTACACGAATGTTGAGCCGAAATTTCATAGTTAAGACCAAATCCAATTTTTTTATTTTTTTATTTCTAGAAACTGAAGCGACACTCTCGTGTCGATCTACAAAACATGGAGTCTGGCACGCCCGTGTGGATTTCACACGACATGTACACAGTGTTGATTTCACACTCTCATGTCGTTTCATATGACTATACTTCTGATATTCCTGTGTGGATCCACACGCCCGTGTCGTTATATTTTAGTGCATGCATGACTAATCTACACTTTCGTGTGGATTCTACATGCCTGTGTGGATTATTTTCCAGATTTGTTTTTTAAACTTCTTGTCTTTTGGAATTTCATTTTCTAATGTTTCAAAAATTAAATTTACCATTATTTGAATGTTATAAAGATATTACTGGTAGTATTTAAAGAGATTAATCACAATTAATCAAATATTTCCTCCATCTAGTATAAATAGAAGTTTTTGTCTCTTGTTGAAAAATGTTTTATTTTTCTTTGAAATCTCTTTGGGAAAATCTTCTTTTTCCAATTTCTTATTCTTCTTTTCAAATGAATAAAAGAATGACGTATACTCAGTTTGCTGTAAGTAAGTGTTATATGTTCAATATCTACTTGATATCTGTTGTATTCTAGGAGACAAATGCCAGTTATCCTAAACACCAGTAGTAGGAGGTGAATTTGTTTTAAGGACACTGTATGGAACACATACCTCATATTGGTTCTACCTTCCTTTTGTCTTTTTATTTGTATATTGAATAAACAATCTTAGTATTTTCTAACAATCTTAAGAAAAATTTGTTTTGTTAATTCTTTATTCAAATTTATTAATTTTTAGAATTAATATTGTTTGTTTGCTATTTCAGATTGTGAAATAGATAACACAGTATCTGCTACCAATATTTAAAATGGTTCCCAGCCATCAGTTTTTGCTGCTCGGGTTGTTTTCTGGTTGTGCCTATGATGGTATCTGTGAACCATGGAGAGAAACTGAAAAAATTTAATGGCTTGAATTTCAAGAAGTGGCAACAGAAAATGTTATTTTACCTAACTACCTTGAAACTTGCACGGTTCTTAGCTGAGAATGCTCGTACTCTTAAAGAGGATGAGCAAGATGTCCAAGGATGCTCCTACTCTTAAAGAGGACCAGAAAGATATCCGAACAAGAATGACCTATGACATTTGGTATTATTATAACCTCTTGTGTAAGAATTATGTCATGAATGAGTTGCATGATTCATTATATAATGTGTATAGTGGAATTAAGATTGTTAAATAGTTGTGGGAATCATTGGATCGGAAATATAAATATAAGGATGTCAGCGCTAAGAAATTTATAATGGGATGTTTCCTAGACTATAAAATGGTAGATTCCAAGACTGTGGTAAGTCAAGTTCAAGAGTTTCAAGTTATTCTTCATGATATTTATGCTAAATGAATGAATTTGAGTGAAATTTTCTAAGTGGATGTTATGATTCAAAAATTACCCCATGGCTGGAAGGATTTTAAAAATTGCTTTAAGCACAAGTAAAAGGAAATAAATATTGAGGAACTAATTGTTAGACTTTGAATTAAAGAAGACAATAGAAGCTCAGAAAGGAGAGAGATGAATTCTTCTGAGGTACTATAGCAGCAAGTTGTTCCTTGATTGTTCCAGAAGTTTTATCAGGCGGCAATATGAACCACATCTGTTACACTATCACATCCAAATAAAGTGAAAATCACTCACAATTACTGCATAATTTTTTTCTCCTAGGGCCGAAAGAAGGCGGGCCAGTTCGATTTTGGCGTCAAACAGTTCCTGAAGAAGTTGTGATCCTCCATCCGCCTCCCAACCACTTCTCACCCCTCCGATCATCCCATTCCAAGCTTCCCTACATGGTCTCACCCTCCAATACAACTCAATTCAATTTTATCAACCATACAATTCAATTAGATTCTATATATATATAATCAAAGGTACAATTCAGTTCTAAATCTTCAAAAAAAATCCAAAATCCTTATATAGCCTAATTTTATATAACATGTTATAATTGAATTGATCCTTACATTTATGTAGAGAGGAAAAAGACGGATGAATGAGGGACACAAAAACTATAAGCTTTAAAAGAATACATTAGCAGGTCAAATGAAAGAAGCAGTGTACGTAACATGGTTTCATGGTGAAAGTATCTTCCATTTTGTGATGAAAATATATAGACAATGAAATCAAAATACCAACTAATTATACAATTCCACTTCACAACTGTAACATCATATCAATTTAGTCCTCCTTTTCAATTTTTACAATTTAATACTCTTTTTTATTTTTTCTTTTAACTCTCATACTTTCGACTTTTTACAATTTAGTCATTTTCTTTGACTCATATACTTTTCGATCTTTAGAATTTAGTCCATAATTGTTTTTTTTAATTTTTATACTTTCCACTTCTTAGTTCTGACAATTTAGACCACTTTTTGTTTTTTCTTTCAGCTCCCACACTTTCCACTTTTTTACAATTTGATTCTCTTTTTACTTTTTCTTTGAACGCTCGTACTTTCCACTTTTTACAATTTGATTCTCTTTTTACTTTTTCTTTGACTCCCATACTTTTCACTCTTTGTAATTAAGTCCTTTTTTTTTTTTTAAGTCTCATACTTTCCACTTCTTACAATTCCTCTTTATATATATATATATATATATATAACTTTTAATTTAATTCATTTCAATTAAATTCTCTTTTATAACAATTATTTTTTCCCATGTAGTTCCAATAACAGTAGCTTTCTCTTTTTTTTTTTTTCTTTTAACTCTCATGCTTTCCAATTTTTACAATTTAATTCTCTTTTTCTAATTTTTCTTTGACTCCCATACTTTTCATTCTCTGTAATTTATTACATAAATTAATTTTTATTTTTTTCTAATCTTGTTTTCAACTTCAGTATCTTGTCTTAATTTCAGTTAAAAATTTTAATTTGTTGCAATTTACCCTCAACTAAATTACCACTGCAATTGGCATTATCATCCTGGATATTCTGCGGGGGATCTTTGCGGTTGATGCTATCCACGCGGGAATTGTTGATGTTAGAAGAGTTGGCTACTGATATATATCCGAATGGATCTTTCGAATCCTGCACCGTATTAGGCACTAAATCAGGGGACATAGAAGTTGATTTTCCAAGATGTGAGGATGATTTCAAATTTGAAATTGGAGTTTGATCTCCTGAAACATAGTCATTTACTTTTTTTTTTTTTTTTTGAGAAAATACTTAGTCATTTACTCTTGGTAATGGTATGATTTGCAATTTAATTTCTCAAAGCCAGTGTTCTGTTTGCCCCATACAAAATACAACATTTATTATACGTACAGGGTGAATATGACATCTACATGGACAGGGGAGGAAAAAAAAAAGGGAAAAATTACAAAAAAGTTTTACTGTTTTTTAATTTTAGTAATATGGTATTTTTTGTGATGCAAAAGGAGCTTGTGGTTTATTTCATTTAAGGAAATTGGTGTTTCGGCGTTATATCCATGTGGTACCCACTTGTCCACATAAGGATTCACATCAGCTCCACGTCGGTAGCAATGATCCACGTCAGCACCACGTTAGATAGACTTAATACCGTAAATATACCGATTTTTACTAAGTGAATAAATCACAAGATTCTTTTTATCATAAAAAATACCACATATCCAAATTTAAAAAAATGGCAAAAAAATTTCACTTTATACATAAAATTGAATTGCTAAATGGAGGGGTGCAAAAATTCAGCACAGCTAGTCTTTATTGCGCAGCCTGTACATCACGTGTTAGCAAAAAGCATACAAATACAACAAGATTAAAATCATAATTAAACCTAAAATTTAGGATTTTAAACTCTAAACAAATAATATTTTACGGTTCTTACAAAAATACAGATCACATTATTTTTTATAAGTGTATGGAAAAATAATAGATTAAAAATTATCTTTTGTAGCGTAGAAATTCGATCGTGATTGATTCACAGCTATCCAACTCTAAGTATAGAATATCTAGTTTATCAACCGAAAATTTTTTAATTTTCCAATCACAGAATTTTTTTTCAATGTTATACTGAAATAAATAATTTTACTAGTTGATAAGGTGAGAAAGGAAAGATATGACTAAAATAGCACTTGGGATTTGATTTTATTTATTTTGGAGAGAATTCACTTTAAAGGGCAAAATGGTTAATTTATGATACAAAATTACTGAAATTAAATTAGGATTTGCAAATAAATAAACCAAACCACTTGAGTAAAGTTTCTTTATCAAGGCTGTTTAATTGTGGAAATTATTTTTTTTTTCAGTTTTTTTCTCTCTTTTTGTTTTAATTTTCTTATTTTTTATACTTAAAAATTGAAAACAAAAAAACCATATTTGCATGTTTTCAATAATTTTATATTATGATTTTTCTATGAAATTTATTATTATTATTATTATTATATGAGATTTTGTAATTTTTGAACAATGATTGGATTTGTATTAATATTTACATTACATAAAATATTATAGTCATGAAGTATGTTGCAAAATACATATAAATATTAAATAATAAAAAACTAAAATATAAAATAATTCTTATAGAACAAAGATGTAATGGGAAGTGGCAGAGCTTGACTCCAAATCTTGGAAGGGCCGAACTTGTATTCAAGCAGTAACACTTTTCTATAAAAAGGAATTAAATAAAATATCATTATATATTTAATTGTCATTAAGTAATTTTAGTAAGAAAAAAACAAAATATCATGGACAACTTACAAATTAACAAATAAAAATATATAATCTCGAGTGCTACTTTATATTTTTTTAGGACTTTCATTAATGATAGAATTTGAAACAAAAGTTTCGTCAATTTCATTTTCAATATAAAAATATTTGAAAAATGAATCTATAATTTTTTGTTTAACTATGAAAAAAAAATGATAATGCTTAAAATATTTAATAAATTAAAAATAATAATTGATTTTAAAATATAACAAAAATAAAATGAAAAAATAACAATAATTAATAAGAAGAATAAGTTGAATTCAAGTTGAAATTGATAAAAATTAATAAAAGAATAAAATTATGTAAATTACCTATATCTAAATGAAATAAACAAGTAATGACAATTAATCAAATTCAATTTAAAAAAATAAAAATTTAATTTGAACTTATTTTAAATAATAAAATATATTAAAAAAGACTAAAATAGTTATTCATTTTTGCTACTATATATATGCATTGACAATGAAAATTTTTAAAGTTAAAAAATATTACTTTTTGCTTTTTTAGAAATTTTAATAATACATAATTGTGACTTAATATATAAAAAAATTAAATACATAATTCAATAAAAATTAAGTTATTATATATCACTTTAATATTAATATTTATTTAATTAATTATTTTATTTAGGAAAAATTAAATATTAAAAATATTATATATATATATAAAGTTTCAAAATTCTGGGGGCGGGCCATCGCCGTCACTAAGCTCCGCCCCTAGTAATGGGCTCTTTGTTAGGTGAGAAAATTATCAACTCAAATTACAGCTCAGCAACGTTGGAAGCTTGTGGTTTTTGGCATTTTCCATATGTATTTCCGCAACACGTATACTTGAAATGAGGGATTGGAGTTGGTATTGACGTACGATTGGTGGAGAAATCAGCAATTATGGGTGGTTGGAGGGGTGCCTATAATTTGTAAAACTTTAAAATAGTTTTCTAATTTTTTAAATATGAAAATTCAACAACTAAATAGATATTTCCAATTTTCCAATTTTTTTTTGGAATAATTTTCTAAAAAATAAGTATTTTTTTTTTCCACAATTAAACATACTCATTGCTTTCCATCTTCCTATCATTTTCCCAATTTGTAACCTGAAAATGAAGTCAGAGAATTGAAAAAACAATTTCAATTAATATTTTAACTCCTCATAAGCAATTTCCTATCAAATAAATAAACAAAAATAAAAAAGACAAAATCTAAGTCAACTCAACTCCTCATAAGCAATTTCCTATCAAATAAATAAATAAAAATAAAAATGACCTTTTCCTCTCCATCAATTCTCAACTCCCCATATGCAATTTCCTCTCCATCTTCCCGTCATTTTCCAAATGTCTTTTGTTTTTTTAATTTTCTAAATAATGCTTATAATTCAAAAAATTTAAAAACCGGTCTCTAATTTTCTAAATATAAAATTTCTGCAACTAATCAGATAATTCCATTTTCAAATTTTCTTAAAGTAATTTCTGAAAAACAAATATTTTTTTCCACAACTAAGCACTCTTTCTCTCTATCTTCCTATCATTTTCCATGTAACCTGGAAAAGAAGTCGTAGAATTGAAAAAGCATAAAATTAAAACATAATCTAAATTAACATTTGAACTCCTCATAAGCAATTTCCTATCAAATAAAAAAAATAAAAATAAAAAGGACCAAGTCTAAATCAACTCAACTCCTCATAAATTATTTCCTCTCCATTTTCCTATCTTTTTTCGAATGTCTTTTTTGTGTTTCTTAGATAATATTTATAATTCGAAAACTTAAAAATAATTCTTTAATTTTCTAATTAGGAAAATTTAACAGTTAAATATAAATCCAATTTTCAATTTTTTTGGAGTAATTTTTTGAAAAACAATCATTTTTCCTCTCCATCAATTTATCATTTTCCCAATGTGTAACTTAAAAAGAAGTCATACAATTGAAAAAGCATAAAAATAAATTATAGTCTAAATTAACATTTGTAATTTCCTATCAAACAAAAAATAAAACCAAGTCTAAGTCAACTCAACTCCTCATAAGTAATTTCCACTCCAACTTCCTATTATTTTCCGAAAATGTTTTTTTCTAGATAATACTTATAATTTAAAAAATTTCAAAATAGTTCTCTAATTTTTTTAATTAGAAAAATTTTATAACTAAATAAATAATTCCATTTTTCAAATTTTTTAGTGTAATTTTCTTGAAAACAATTATTTTTTTCACAAGTAAACAGACCCTTCCTCTCAATCTTCCAATCATTTTCCCATTGTCTTACCTGAAAAACAAGTTATAGAATTGAAAAGGCATAAGAATAAAATGTAATCTTAATTAATATTTAACCTCCTCATAAGCAATTTCTTATAATAATAATAATAATAATAATAATAATAATAATAATAATAATAATAATAATAATAATAAAAGACTAAGTCAACTCAACTCCTCATAAGCAATTTCCTATTCATTTTCCTCCATATGCAACCCTGAAAATATTTAGCACTCCAAAAACTCTATTCTTCTTCTGATATTTGTTTTTGAGGTATCATAGTATCATCATCAATGGCTTCTTCTCCTTCTTCCGACAATCCTCGAGAAAAAAAATATGATGTCTTTTTCAGTTTTAGAGGTGGTGATGTTCGTGACAATTTTCTCAGCCATGTTGTCGCCGCTTTCAGAAGAAAACAAATTTACGTATTCATTGATGATAAACTTGAACGAGGAAATGAAATCACACCAACCCTCTTGAAAATAATTGAGCAATCAAGGATTTCAATAGTAATCTTCTCAAAAAACTATCCAAATTCTCCATGGTGTCTTGATGAACTAGAGAAAATACTCGACTGCAAGGAAAATAGGAAACAGATTGTTATTCCAGTTTTCTATCAAGTAGATCCGTCAGATATTCAGGAACTCAGAGGGAATTATGCAATCACTAATCATACTCAACAGGTTCCAGTTTCTAAGGTGGAGAATTGGAAACGTGCATTGGTCGAAATCAGCCAATTATCAGGTTTTGATTCAGAAAATTCTATGTTCAAGTAAGTTTTTTCTTTTTTTAAAGAAGTTTTTTGTAGTTTCCATTTAATTTAATTTCATGTAGCTTAGCTTGATCTTCAAATTAATTAACTTTCCATTTAAATATCACATGTTTGTGTCGTGATTATATTATTATTACTTTCAAATTAACTTTTGTTTTATCTATAAATTAATAGGCTTCTTATTTTGTTTTATGACACTGTAGACTATGCTAAATATTTAAAAGAAATATAAATATATAATAAAAAGTAGATCAACCAAAAGAAAATGATAAAAAATGCTAAAATTGTGTTAAACTAGTTGGAATTAGGTGTATTTCTAATTTTTGACCACAACTTTTTAAGGAAGAAAAATATGTAGCTCATTGTACTTGTTTGGCAATTTTCCATGGATGGAAAGAAAAATAAGAAAGGAAAATAAACTTTTTTTTTTTCTTATTTCTTTCCTCTTTATGGGAGTTTGGAAATTGCAATTTTCCCTCAGTGATGGAAAATATGGAGGAAAGATAAATTTTATTTTCTTTCATTTATTTTTCTTTATCATGTTTTGAATTGAAGTAATATAAATAAAATAATAAGGTAGATGAAAAAAAAAATAAGACATATTTTTCTTTCTTTAGATAATTTATTGTGAGAGAAAAAAATTATAATATTACATATTTACTTTTTGCACGTTATTTTATAAAATATTAAATACTTTACTATAATAATCATGGATAAAAAAATAATTTTATCAGTAATAATAATATTTTTTTATCCAATCCCTCGTATTTTTTTCTCCATTTTGGACAGAAAATGAAGAATGAAAAGTAAAAATTATTTTATTTCATCTCCTTGTTTTTCTTCCATTCCCAGACAAAATAAAGTGAAAATACTTCGTTATTTTGCCTTATTATTTTCTTTCTTTTCATATATATTTTTCATCTATTTAAACACTTGACGGTGGAAAATAAAAATTATTTTACTTTCCCTCGTTATTTTTCTTCCTTCCCAAACATAATAAAGTGATAATACCTCTTGATTTTAACTTCTTATTTTCCATATTTTACTCCCTTCCAAATATAGCGTAATATTTTGTTATTTTTCGTGTAAATTACCACACACCTCCTTAACATGATGTGATTATTATTAACTTCAAATTAACTTATGGTTTTATTTTTAAATTGTTTTACATACTATTAATTTATAAATATTTTTATCAAGATAAATGTTTTCACTCTCTTAATATATTCACTGGCCAATTATATAATAAGCTTTGTATGCTAAATAGCTAAAGAAATATAAAAATAAAATATTATAACTAATATATGTGTAATTCATTGGATTTGTCATGTTTTGTAATTTATCGATACTCATTTTTGATAGAAACTGCCACATGTACCTGTAATTATTCAGACAACTGGTCCTTCAATTCATTACTTTAAGATTTAATTAATATAAAGTTAAACATCCATACTTCTGCCCCTTTGATAATATACAATTAAATTGAAGTTATTGTTTTAGTTGAATTAGTAATTATGTTATTTCAATTCATTAAATTTATTAATATTCGTTTTAGTTCATATTTAAAATATAGTTTTTCTAATTATTTTGTTATTGCTTGTATACATAAATATATGGTTAGGCAGGAGGCCAACTTGTGCGATGAAATGGCAAACGATGTTGTCAAGAAATTAAGTGACTTGTTTTCCATCAATTTGCAAAAGGACAAATTATGTGGAATTGATTCAAGAATAAAGGACGTGGAATTATTAATAGAGCTAGAAGCAAATGGTGTGAGAATGGTTGGAATATGGGGCATGGGCGGTATTGGCAAGACAACTCTTGCCGACAAAGTATTCAATAAAATTAAGAACAATTTTGATGGTCATTCTTTTGTTCAAAATGTGAGAGAGAAATTAAGCAAAAAGTTGGAAATCAAAGATTTACGAGATGATATCATTCGTGAGATATTAGGGGATAAAGATATAAACATTGGCTCACCTCATACGATTGATGATTCCATTCGAAGACGGCTCAGAGATAGAAAAGTTCTTATTGTTTTAGATGATTTGGATAATTGTAGGGAACTGAAGTCTTTACTAGAAGGCTGTGGTTTGTATTCTCCAGGGATGTTTGGCTCCGGGAGTAGAATTATTGTTACAAGTAGAAATAAGCAAGTGCTTGAAAATGTTAATATGGAGAAACATATATATGAAGCTGAGAAATTAAATGATGATGAAGCTCTTCAACTCTTTAGTTGGCATGCCTTTCACCAATGTTATCCCCAAGAAGAATATAAAGAGCTTTCAAAAAAGGTAGTGCATTACTGCAATGGGCTTCCGTTAGCTCTTGTTGTTTTAGGTTCTGAACTTAAAGGCAAAAGAACAGGATATTGGGAAGCTGCATTGGCAGAATTCAATTGTATTCCTCCTACGGACATTCAAAAAATTATGAGAATAAGTTTTGATGGACTTGGTCAAAATGAAAAGAACATATTTCTTGATATTGCATGTTTTTTCAAAGGGGAATGTACAAGAAATGTGGAAAGAATATTAGAGTGTTTTGGTTTCCATGCAAGAAATGGAATTGATAGCCTTCATGATAAATCTCTCATAACTAATTATCAAGGGATAATTCAAATGCATGACATGGTTCAGCACATGGGCCAAGAGATTGTTGTTGAGCAAAGTGGGCAAATGCACAAAAACCAAAGCAGATTATGGACATACAAGGACATTAGTTGTGTACTAAAGAATGATGGGGTAAGATGAATACTGTCTATAACCAAACTTCTCATATAGGTAATCTTTCATTAATTATATTTAATTTTTGTGAATTTCAAACTCAATTTTTTTCTTATTTTTGGTGGTTAGGGGTCTGAAAATGTGGAAGGCATATGTCTAGATGTGAAAGAGTGCGATGATTGTATAAAGATAAGTTCTACAGCCTTCATTCATATGCTTAAACTCAGATTCCTCCGAGTAATTTACTGTAAGTCTAACTGCTGCTATAAATCTTTTGACAAAATACTCCTTCCGGAGGGCTTTGAATTTCTTCCAAATAGTCTGAAGTACCTTGAGTGGGAATACTACCCATCTAGAAGCTTGCCATCCAATTTTAATCTAGAGAATCTTGTTGAGCTTCACATGCCTTATAGCCAATTGGAACAACTTATTTGGAATAAGGTACATTTTGATCTGCGTCTTTTTCGAATTAAAATTTTCAAAGGTTGTATGTTTCAGGTGTGCTAGCTAATATATTTCTATTTTTTTTCTTTCTTCTATACAGCCTCTTAGAAATTTGAAATGCATTTCCCTCAACAACTCTGAAAAACTGATCAGAATCTTACATTTGGAGAAGGCTTCTAATCTTGAGGTTATAAATTTGAGAGATTGTACGAATTTAGCTGATATTGGATCATCCATGAGAAATCTTAACAAGCTTACTAAACTATGCCTAGATGGGTGCATAAGCCTTTATCAGCTTCCAGAAATTTCAGATAGTGTAAAAGAATTGAATTTAAGTCGAAGTGGAATAAGGCAATTGCCCTTAACAAATAGGCATCTTCAGAGTTTTTGGTCGCTTCATTCCAATCCATGCCCAAATTTCTCAAGTTATCCAAACACCTTTTGCAATTTGAAATCTCTTGGTATTTCATTTTGTAAGAATCTCAACAAGCTACCAGAGCATTTGGAGAATTTACAATATTTGGAGTGTCTTGATGCATCTAGTACTTGTCTAGAAGAATTGCCATCCTCCATTTGCAATTTGAAATCTCTAAGGAATCTTAAGATTTCAGATTGCAAAAATCTCAACAATCTACCAGAGCATTTGGGGAATTTACAGTCTTTGGAATATCTTAATGCCCGTAGAACTGGTCTAGATAAATTGCCATCCTCCATTTGCAATTTGAAATCTCTTAGGGATCTTGAGATTTCAGATTGTAAGAATCTCAACAATCTACCAGAGCATTTGGGAAATTTACAGTACTTAGAGAAACTTGATGTCTGTGGAACTAGTATAGAAGAATTGCCATCCTCCATTTGCAATTTGATATCTCTTAAAACTCTTATTATTTCATGTTGTAAAAGTCTCAACAAACTACCAGAGCATTTGGGAAATTTACGATTTTTGGAGTGTCTCATAGCATTTAGCGCTGGTCTAGAAGAATTGCCATCCTCCATTTGCATTTTGAAATCTCTTAAGGTTCTTGATATTTCAAATTGTAAGAAAATCAACAAGGTACCAGAGCATTTTGGAAATTTACAATCTTTAGAGATACTTCGTGCATCTGGAACTGGTCTAGAAGAATTGCCATCCTCCATCCAACATCTCTGTAAATTGGAATTCCTTTGTTTGAGAAACTGCGAGAAGCTTGAATTTTTACCGTGTCTTCCGAGGAATCTAGAATCACTATCCGCAACAAACTGCATGTCTTTAAAATCAGTTTCTGCGACATTCAAATTCCCAAGTGTCTGTTTAGACCTGATCAATTGCGGGAAATTAAATGACGTGACATCATTAATTGCTCAGGAAATTCCATGGGAAATACAATATGTTCCAGCTAATGAGGTCTCTATATTTTCTGTTTTTACAAAAGAATCATTATAAAATTCTTTTAGGATAAACTTAAATCCATTATAATCTTCAATGATTTTCTATTTATTTTTTTCTTGTAGCTGTCGCATTGCCCTCGTTTATGCTTTGTGGGAAGTGAAGTGCCGCAATGGATGAAGTATCGTAATGACAATGGATGTTCACTGTGTTTAGAGCTCGATGCTCATGGAAGTTTCATCCATCTCATTTTTTGTGTTGCAGTTGCAGCTCATCCATGTCGTGATTTTAATCCCGCATGTTTGGATCTATATGCCAGCTTAACAGACGAGTGTGGAGTAGGCAAAGATTTTTGCTTCAAGTTCAATTATTTGAATGATCTTGGTGCAGTGAAATTTGATTTTGAACACGTATTTCTTTGGTATGCACGCCATGAAAAAGTAGGAGATTTGATTTTGGACACATATTCCTTTGATATCCACGCCTCATTTTCAGTACGCTATCGATCAGCAACTGGAATTAATGCAGATTTAAAAATAATCAAGTGTGGAGTTCATCAAGTAATTGAGAACTGAAAAAGAAAACAAGAAGAGACCCAAATTTGGATCAAAATTTATAAATAGGTATGTCTGCCTCTGATTCATCTTAATTAGCTCCAACCTGATTTCATGTTTGCTCTTCTGTATTTGTATTTGATTAATTGGACTTAATTCCCTCCCACATATATATAATTATTATTGCTCAAACTTTGTATTTTTAATTGCACACAATTCCTTTGTTTTTGCTTTTTCTGTTTGTTTTTTTTTTTAGTTGAATTAGCCTAAACATTAAACATGAAGTTATTAGTTATTAGCTTAATATAATATGGCACAGGCTGGAGTGTGACTCTTTGTACGTGGTGAATTTATTCAAAGCAAAGAATATGGTGGTTCCTTGGATTCTTAGCCAGAAATGGTCTAATGTCAAAGTCCATGACTGTAGTTGTTACGCATGTCTATAGGGAAGGCAACTCCGTAGCAGATAAGCTAGCCAGATATGGAGCTTCATCGATCATTGATACCTGGTGGAATGTCTTTTTGTTTTAATTTGCTTTATTTTGATTTAGCAGTAGAGATAATTTCCATTTTTGTTTAGATTACTCTTTGCTGTATTGAACTTTTTGAGCCTAAGAAACTTAGTTGCAATAATATGATTGCGTTCCTGATTTTTGAATTCAACTTTTAAAGAAATAATATGGCACGGGCTTTTACAAAATTTAAACATTTGAATATTTTTTTCAAAGCTGTCATATTTTAACGAGAATATCTATAACAAATTCATCACACTTGTTCTCAGTTTTAATATTAGAAATAGGGAAATTACTATGACATTATTGAAATTTTATTGAATACATTAATTAGTCTATTTATTTGAAAAATATATTTTGAAATTTTTCATATTTGGTTTAACATACTATTTAGTCATTCTGTTTATTTTTATAGTTACAAACAAATAAAATATCTAATTTTTTCTTCTTTTTTGTCTTAAAAAATACTAAGAAAATACCCAAAAAAAAATTTCAATGTCATGAATTTGATACCAAAATGTCAAATTTATCTTTCTTTTTTAATATATTTTTAAAGTTAACAAAATATCAAATTTGTAAAAATATAAATAAGAGTTTTTTTATATTTTTTAGTTGATTAACAAAATATTTTATTTAAAATTAATATATGGTCTTTTTAGTTAATAGAACCAAAGGGACTTTATAATATATTTCCAAAAATAAAAGGACCAATAGTGTATTCAATTAAACTTTAATATTAGGTACTATTAATCCTAATTAATTTTATATTTTTATTTATTCTGATTTATTATTTAGCATTAACTACTTCGTTATTTAATTCATAATTAAATAAAATAATATATCTTATCAATTAGTAATTTAGGGCTTAATTAACTAAATTGACGTTGAATTTCAATTAAGTAAATTGGATTCAATTTCACTTGATTAAATAGAATAATTGAAATTCAATTGGTCAAACTAAATAATTGAGTTTAATTTGTTAAATTGAAATTGAACACTAAACTTAAATTGATTAATTAAGTTTGTGCAGTTCAATTAGTTAAATAAATTTAAATTCAATGTCACTTGATAACCTGAACCTAAAAGAACCCGAAACCCATTCAATCTGACTCGATTTTCATATCCAGCAGTTACACGTGATTAATTATTTTTATGTAATATATCAAAGCTTGTAATAATCTTTAAGAAAATATTTATGCAAACAAAATAGAAAATTATAAAAAACGGTATTAAAATGAACCATTTTAAAAAACAACACCGTTTTTCACCTTCAATTCCTCCCTGAACCTGTGTCCTCTTTAAGTCCCTCTTTTATTATTATTTTTTCCTGTAATTTTTCTTCCTAATCCGTAGCTTTTAATCTTCATTTTGCTTTCTTCCCACCTCATCTCCACATGCAAGACCACCAAACTTCACTTCTCCCATTGGCCAAGCTGAAGCATCGGTTTTTTTTTTAACCAGAATGGGTCTCGGCCAAATGGGTTTGCAGGATTTTTGGTTTCCTTTCTCAGTCTCAACCCCAAGTTTAACCTATTAGTGTTTAATGATGGAAAATTTAAGAGAAAAGTGAAAGAAATTAGAGGAACATAACTCGAAAATAAATTTAATGTTTCTTCATATATTGTCAGCCACTTGCAACACGAAAATACCAATATACCCCTTCCATTATCACATAATAACAAATACACAGTATCAATCCATTACCCATTTTTTTTCTTGGTTTTTGCTACAATACACTAGATCTATTAACACACTTGAATTTTTATCTAGGTTGATTAATATATTCTGTAGATTACAGGTTACTAGATATAATAGTTAAAATTAAAAATAAATAATATAATGATTATAAATATTATGGTGTATTAATATTCTAAATTAGCAGCCCTAGAATGACTCTTTTTCCTTTCATTCTTCTTACAATTTTATAAATTAACACAAAATTCATTCAATTTTTAGTTAATTCCATTAATTAGGATATTTCTCTAATTTAGTCAAATTTCTACAATTTAAAACAAGAAAAGATAAAAATTAATGTTAAATTTCAAGAATTAATAAGAAAAAAATGAAAAAAATTAACCAACTTATTACAAAATTTCCCAAATTCACTTAACCATTCATGCCAATTTTTTCTTGTTTTTTTCTTTTTTCCAATTCTCACTCATCTAGCTTCCAATCACCTTGCTTAAATTCCTACCCTTCGAATCCGATCCAAAAACATGAAAAAATAGACAAATTTGTAGATAGAGAAATCTTAAGATGGGCGGCCAGGGTGGATGAAGGTGGGCTGGTGAGTCAAGAATCGAGAGGAAAATGATGGTGATTTCAAATTGGCTAAGTGAAGCGGCTAATCCATAATTAAATTGAATAATTCGAAAAATATCTTATTAAGTACTCTCCTTTTCTAATTTTTCAATTTAGTTCATTAAAAAAATTTCCCAATTTAAGTACCAAATTAAATAATTTTCTTCAATTGCATATCCATTAATTTTCTCCTCATTAATACTCATTCTATTAATTAATTTAACTACTTCAATTTCACTCCAAATTTTATTTTATTTTTTTCCAATTTAATTTGAATCTTCCGATTTCTTTCATTTAAATTCCAAATTAAATTTTTCATTTTTAATTTTTTCTTTTTCCAGTCCAAATTTAGACTGTGGTTGGTTTGGCACATCCTATTTTGCACACATAATTTATAATTTTTGTAATGCACACGCAATTCTAATTATTGGTGTTATAGATTGTTCATGATAAATAGATCATCAGTTTTTCATCTCTGAAGCAATGCGAGAGCTACATACTAGTTTACAATAATCAGTATCAACACTAAAGTCTGAAAGGTAGAAACTAGTCTAGTGAGGAATATAGCTTCAGTAAACTTAGAATAAAAATAGTTTGAACAAATATCCGGTCGTCTAATTGAGAACAACTTCATTGAAGATCATAAAAAAATAATTTTTGCTCCATTAGCCCTCTAAACTCTATTTTTGGTTCACTTTATTACATGTCCAATTGGTAAAACTGAACATATGATCCGTTGTTATTGACATGATACTATTCACTAAGTCAAATATGTTTTCTTACCGCGTCAATATTAGGGGGGCTCTATGTATATTTTACTAATTGAACAAGGGATAAAATAGACTAAAAAAGAAGTTTAGATGGCTAAGTGGACAAAAAATCATTGCAGGAGGTTAAATGACAAACACGAACATTTTAAGGGAGTTAGGTATGACTTAAAAATTCAAAAAATCTATATATGCTTTTCTAGTATAGTTGATATGTTTTCTGACATGTGCTCTAGACAATTCATATCATCTGAATAATTGATACGCTTCAAACTTAACTAATATGTCATCTGGAGTAGCTAACATATTATCTAGATAATCTATGTTATCTTGTATGTTATTTAGACAATCTATGTAAGTATCGGTTAGAAATGGAGCACGATTCCAAAATACTGAAAATTATATATATTTATTATTAAAGTGAAAAATTTATATAATTTATATAAATTTTTTATAGAATTGGATATAATTTAAAGATTTTGCAAAGTTTTTACTTTTATAAAATCTCATTATTTTTATAATAAAAAAGTTAATATTTTATACAAAAAGAATATATTTGTCTTTAATATATTTTTTGGTAAAAAGCGGAGCATAGCTAAAAAAAAAAGAAAAACGAGAGTGAGCCACTCCGCATACATCATGAAAAAGCCAATAAGACAGGCCAGAATTCTCTTTACTCGTTGAGTCTTCTAAGTATCATTGAATAAATTTGTTTATTTTATTTTTAATATTTTCTTCCTCTTATTCATATCTGTAATTACAGTTTATTTTAATTGTTTAGTTGTCAAAAAGTAATATGAATCTTTTTTTTTTTTTTCCAATACATATATCTCCTTCATTAACGTAATCTAGCCCTTCAAAAAAAGAGCAACCCATTCATCAAATTAGTCCAAATACATCAATAAAAATCTTGAGAGAAATCAGGGGGAAGAAAAAAACTAGAAGATTATCATTGCCAGCACAGAGCTGAAAATAACCTTGGAGATGAAGTGTGATATAGTTTGAAAGAAATGCTACCTAAGGATACTTACGAAGAGCCAAACCCAAATTATGAATGATGAACAAATGAATGTTACAGTTTCAAAATCAAAATGCCTCTGTACTTCGATAGCTGTGAGATCTCCATTCTTCTTTAGCCGACCCTTATATACTTTTCCAAGAGATGCTGCTTTGGAAATGACACAAGGACGAGTTTGTGTTGGGGGCGATGTAGGTTGAACAAAGAGCAATTTGGGTTCAGAAATTGGGGAAAGGCAAAGGGAGAAGAGATAGGAAGTTAGGGCTTTACCCTTATCTACTTTCCATCAGTGGTATTTACCCGCCAATTTTGCATTCTGGTCTTCCAGTTTGAGAAGCGGATTTGAATATGGGCTGAGTGGTAGAACCTTGGGCTTATTGGGCAAAGGAGGTGACAATGGTAGAGGCAAGAGGCGGGAGCGGTGAAGGGATGAGGTGGGAAAGAAAGAAAAAACAAATGGTGAGAGAGAGAGAGTTAGGGTTGGGGAGGGATGGGAGTGGGTGAGCAGATAAGGGAAAGAGTGGGAGAGGCAGCACAACATCGTGTAAGCTAAAATGCTTACCAACGGATTAGTGACAGATATATATCCATTGCTAAAGTTTTCTCGCTATTCAGTTTCGAGTCCGTCACTAAATATTGCACCGAATAATGACACTACATATAGCGACGGAATTCGTCGTTATATTCCATCACTAAATGCATACTATTCGGTCGCTGACCGAAATGGTAATTTTATACACTTCATCTGTCGCCAATCTCTTGCCAAACCGTCCCTGTTAGCAAGGGATGCTGTTTGTCGCTATATCGACAGTTTCTTATAGTAACAACTATTGGCTCAAAGGCTATATTGGTTATGTCCCAAAAGTTTTGATAATTATAAAACAATAACTTATCATTTAGCATTTGTTACTTTATTCTTTCAATTTCAGATTTAAATATGTAATATGGAGAAGACATATAATGCTTAAGAAAAAAAACATATGTATAGCAATAAAGTATACTATCAATTTGTAAAATCATTGTGGTGTGTGTCAAAAGTGAAACTCAAATATGTTAAAAAATATTGAAATTAAAATATTTTTTATCTATTAGAAACCTAATATTCTAATAGCATGGTTTTTTCTACAAGACAAAATAATGGCTAGTTGTTAAAATGATTTTTGTCTTTACTAGCTAGTTTTCTATTCTAAATACACAATGAAAATATGTTTTGAATGTGGAAAACACAAAATTCATCCAAGAAATTTGATTTTCATCTCCTACAAAATTTTTCCTTCCATTTGAGCTTCACATTTGACATTTTACTTACTTTGACTCTTAGATTCAATTGTAATCTTCATTTTCGTGCTCAACTGAAGTGTAATTGTACTATAAGTTTTCAAATTAAGCTTTAAAACTTATTTTAGGTTGATTAGCACATTAAGTTTTAAGCTAATAAAGTATTTATCAAGTTTTACGTCGGAAAAATTTGAGTTTGTAAATAAGAGCTTATGTGTAACTCTATTTAAGTGTGTAATTGGCTTAACTTTTGTTCTTGAAAAGAGTTAATAGTAGAGAAAAACTCTCAATAGTGAATATTGAGAAGTAGATGTAGACTAAAAATAGCCGAACTACTATAAATATTGTATCAAGCTTTTCATCCTCTCTTAATCTTTATTGGTGCATTTTAGTTGTTCTATTATTAATCAAATCTGATTTCAATAGAAAGAGTTTGAAATCTATCTTGGCTTTGATTTAAGAAATATATTTGAGTCTATAGTTTTTATTAGAAGTGTTTGTTTATCAAATTGAAATCTAATAGAGGTTAGGGTATCTCATTTGATCTCAAAATTTGTTTTGCCAAACTGAGATTTTATGTTATATTTTGATAGACAACTCTGTTTTCATTAGATTACCATTAGCTAACTCTAAAAAATGAAAATCAGAATTTAAAGTCTATAAATTTTAATAGCTCAATTCAACCCCCTTCTTAGCTTTTTGGGACCTACAACAACCATCAAAGTTGACCTCCTAGGCACTATAGACTTGACCAAAACCTTGAAACTAACCAATGTCCTTGACCTGCCACATTTTAGCCATAATATCCTCTATGTAAACAGGTTAACTAAAACCAATTCTGTTAAATTTACTTTCACTGACCACTCTTGTTCTCTATCTGCAGGACCCGAGGAATGACAAAGTTATTGCTTTCCAAAAGCTGGTGAACAACCAGTATGTTTTTGTTCCAGAAACCATTACTACTACTTGTAATAAATTTGATAAGACACAACCATGTTCAGTTGCATCCTCTATCGTAAATAAAACGTCCACTGTTGATGCTAATATTTGGCACAACAGGTTAGGACACACCTCTGACTTTGTATTGGCTCATTTGAGATACATAAATAAAGATCAGATTTATACTTCAATACCTTGCGATATCTGCTCTTTGGCTAAGAAAACTCGAAACCTTTTTCCTATTAGTGGATCTAAGTCAGTCCATCCTTTTGATTTGCTGCATGCAGACATTTGGGGCCCTCATAGGGAAATTACTTCAGATGGGAATCATTATTTTCTTACACTCATTGATGATTACAGCAGAGGGGTTTGGGTATTCATGATGAGTCATAAATCGTAGGCTGTCTCCATACTTACTAGATTCTTTAAGATGGTGGAAACACAATTTCATACTACAGTCAAGGTTTTGAGAACGGATAATGGAGCTGAATATTTTTAGGGAGGGACTGCAAAAACTTACTGGTTTCTCATGGAACCTTACATCCAAGGTCTTGCATCTACACCCCACAACAAAATGGGGTTGTAGAACACAAGCATAGGCATATTATTCAAGTTGCTCCATCATTTTTGTTCCAGGCAGGTTTATCCACATTTTTTTGGAGTAAGTCTGCCTTGCATGTTGTTTTTCTCATAAATAGATTACTCACTGCCCTTCTAGATTGGAAAAGTCCCTTTGAAAGGTTGTATTGTACTTCACCGAATTATGCCTTCCTCAAAACTTTTGGTTTTTGGCTTACAGTAAAAATGCCACACCTCATTTAGGGAAATTTGAGCCAAGATCACACAAATGTATCTACCTTGGCCATTCAGCCAACCATAAAGCCTTTAAGCTCTATGATCTTGAAAATAAAACCACTGTTATTTCCAAGGATGTAGACTTTTTTGAACATGTGTTTCCCTATAAACAAATTTCTACTGATAATGATTTGTCTATTCCCATACCTTGTCCCATTCCTGATCATAGTTTAGCTAGTACTACTCCCATACCTTCATATTTTTGACCTTCATCTTCTAAAAACACCATGCAGGTGTTCAACAGCCAACCGATGGTGCAATCTTTAGTCGCTAACTCAGGTACTGTTATTCCTATTACTGGCACAAGAAAGAGCAGTAGAATTGTCAAACCTCCAAGCTGGTTGCAGGATTTTACTGTCAATTACACCTCTTCAAACACTGATACTTCTCTTACCCTACTCACCTGCACATATGTGTTTTATGTCTAATCTTTCTACTATTTAGGAACCTAAGACTTACAATGAGGCTATGCAACATCCCCAATGGATTCAAGCCATGAAAACAGAGCTTGAGGCTCTAGAGAAGAATAATACTTGGCAATTGAATACTTTGCTGCCTGATAAACGACCCATCGGCTGCAAATGGGTATACAAGTTGAAGTTGAATTCTAATGGCACCATCGATCTCTATAAGACCCGCTTATTGCCAAGGGCTATAGTCAAGTTCAAGGCATTGATTTTAATGAAGTACTTTCCCCTATTGCTAAGCCTACTACTAATCGATTATTGCTTGCCATTGCTGCTGCTAAAGATTGGCCCCTTTTACAGCTTGACATCAATAACGCGTTCCTTCACGGTTATGTCGAAGAAGATATCTATATGACTCCTCCAGAGGGATATACAAAAGCTGCTGCAGGTCAAGTCTGTAAACAAATTCCCTCCCTTTGTGGTCTTCGCCAGGCAACTCGCCAATGGAATGAAGAATTCAACAACAAATTGCAGCTTTATGGTTTCTCTTAGTCTAATCATGATAATTGTCTCTATCTTTATCATAAAGGTTCAGTTTTTATGGCGCTTCTAGTGTACATCGATGATATTTTGCTAATAGGTAATTCAGAGGCTGATCTTCATAGTGTGAAGAGTTATTTAGATGTTGAATTCACAATTGAAGACCTTGGTCAAGCAAGGTATTTTCTCGGAGTTGAAATTGCTCAGTCTTGCAATGATATTTTCCTCAGTCAATGAAAATACATTTTGGATCCCCTTGCGGATGTTGGTTTATCCGAGTGTAAGGCAGCTTCAACTCCCATTTGTAAAGGCACTGTTCTAACTGCCGATGCAGGGGCTTTGCTTCCAGATGCTCAGCAGTATCGCCAACTCATTGGCAGGCTCCTATGTGTTAGATTCGTGTGGTCAGATGTCACATTCGTTGTCCAACAACTCAGTCAGTTCGTTCAGGCCCCTCGTATAGCTCATTGGGATGCATTTCTCCATGTTCTTCGTTATTTGAGAGGTACTCTGGAGTGTGGCCTCTTCTATCCCAAGTTAAATAATCTTCAGCTTACTGCTTACAGGAATGCCGATTGGGCTGCCTGTCGCAATACTCATCTGTCCCTTACTGGCTACTGCATATTCTTATGTTCGATGCTGGCCTCTTGGTGCACGAAGAAGTAGAACGTTGTCTCTTACTCTACCGCTGAGGCCGCAACATTGCTGCTACAGTCTGCGACGTTCAATGGCTGCATTATTTGCTTCAAGCTCTTCGGATCACTATACCTTTGCCTATACCTTTGCATTGTGATAACTAGGCCGCGCTACACATCACTGCCAATTCTGTTTTTCATGAGCACGACTGTCATTGAGAGAGGGATAAATACAAATCTGGTTTTCTTCTCCCAGAACGCATTCCTTCTTCTCAATAATTGGCTAACTTTTTCACCAAAGCTCTAACAGCGCCACTATTTGAACATTTTTCTGTCAAGTTGGGCATGTTAGCTCTGCAACCTGCCCCAACTTGAAGGGGGATGAAAGCTATGTAATTTAATTATGTAAATGCAGTGTTTTTCGTTCTGTAGCTTGCTATTTTAGCTCAGCGGTATCTTTTTATCATTAGTAGTTTAGTTAGCTGTCATAGTTGGTAAAAGGCGGAACAGTTATAAATTGTACATTGCTTTCCTCTTCTAATCAATGAAGACAGATTATTTTCTCCATCTATTCCTGAAGAATTGAACAAAAGAAAAAAAAAAAAAAAAGACTTACCCTGTACCCAAGTCAAGTCAACTAGTCAATATCGTTATTTTCTATTTTTCAATAAATAAAAAGGAAAACTTTCCCAAATTTATCTTTCCAATTTATAAGTAATTTCCTGCAAAAAAAAAAGTCCGAAAACACAATAAATAAATAAATGAAATCTAAATTAATATTTAAAAAAAGAAAGAGGATTTGTGGGTTAATTATAGTGGCTAAATTTTATTTTTATTGTAATAAAAATACAAAATTTATGCAATTTAAAAAATTATTAAACTATTTTTTATTTCACTAAACTTACTTTTATCCATTTTTCAATACATTACAATTCTAGTGACATGAATTGATACCTCAACTTTCTAATTTAGCAGGTGATCTTGACAAAAGCATATCCTCCACTAGATATGTGTTTGTTCTTGCTAGCGGAGGTGTAAGCTAGGTTTCAAAACTGTAGTAAGTTGTGGCTATATCAACAAAAGAAGCAGAATATATAGCATCTACACAAGCTAGCAAAAAAGCAATTTGGTTGAAAATGACATTGGAGGAACTCAGACACAAATGAGAAAAATTTTTCTTGTTTTGTGATATTCAAAGTGCTTTGCATCTTGCAAAGAATTCAATTTTTCATTTCAAGACAAAATACATTCGAGTCCTGTACCACTTCGTTTGTGAGAAAGTAGAGGAAGGAACAACAAATATACAGAAAATTCATACAAAAGACTACCTAACAGATTTTATGACAAAAATAGTCAATGCTAATAAGTTTATTTGCTGTTGATCCTCTAGTGGTCTAGCAAAAATATAAGCAATATGGATGATAAGAAAAAAAAAATAATGTGAAAACATGATTGACTCTCAATCAAGTCTTTAAGTGGGAAATTGTTGAGCCACCACCATTAATTTAAAAGAAAACAAAAAAAATATTACAATTGGACCAATTTTTGGCCAATTTTGTTTGGACCAAAATTTGGCCTAATGGCATGCTAATGCAAGTCGGCAACTTGGCCAAAGATTTGCCTATAAATAGGCAATCTCTCAAGCATTTGAAGCACAGCAAATTGAAAGTAAATTGAGAGCAATTGTGAGGGTTCCGGAGAAAGAAAAAAAAAATAGAGAAATAAAAAAAAAATTGTTATTCTCCTCATTTTTTAAAGAGTTTTAATTGTTCTTTTCTTAACTTTTGAGAGAGGTTGTAATCTTTTATTTATTTTTCTTGCTGAAATTCTTCTGTCTTTGCGCATGGTTTTAACTTGGATTTGTTTGGAAATTTTCCACATAAAATCTGTGCTCCATTTTATTTTTATTTTCTTAAATTATTAGCTGCGACCCTGCTCTATTCGATCTTAATTTTTCACAACAAATAGGTTGTAATTGCAAAATATCATATTGAATGTCAGCAAGGCAAGGAGTGATCCATTCGTCTGTCCAAAATTTCAATGTTGCTTTCTCCCCCATCAACTACTTGATGGATTGTTTCATCTCTACAAAGATATTCTTGATTGAACTCCAAATGGAAGATGAGCAAGGCAGAGTTATTGGGTGGCCCACTTGACTGCGAAATCTTCCCTTCAACATAGCGATACTGCATGTTCTCTTAGAAATAAGAGACCATGAAATTTTCCCAAGAAGAGCAGATTAAACTCCTCAAGGTTCTTAACTCCCAAACCTCCCATATTGATAGGCCTGTAACAAATGCTCCAAGGGTAATGGTGTATAAATGGGCCAAATCTCTTCTAAGATACATGGAAAAATGTGTAAAAAACTCTAATCTATATAAGAATCTCTCAAAAATTCCATTACGGTTATTTGTTTTTGGGATATTATAGCATCATTATTTATGGCTTCTTCTGCTTCTTCTTTCTCCAACAATCGTGGAGAAGAAAAATATGATGTCTTTTTTAGCTTTAGAGGTGCTGATGTTCGTGACAATTTTCCCAGCCATGTTGTTGCCGCTTTTCGAAGAAAACAAATTAACGTATTCATTGATTATAAACTTGAAAGAGGAAATGAAATCACACCAACCCTCTTAAAAATAATTGACAAATCAAAGATTTCAGTAGTCATCTTCTCGAAAGACTATCCAAATTCTCCTTGGTGTCTTGATGAACTTGTGAAAATACTCGAATGCAAGGAGAAAAGGAAACAGATTGTTGTTCCAGTTTTCTATCAGGTAGATCCGTCAGATATTCAAGAACTCAGAGGGAATTATGCAATCACTAAGCATACTGAACAGTTTCCAGCTTCTAAGGTGGAGAATTGGAAACGTGCTTTGTCCGAAATCAGCCAATTATCAGGTTTCGATTCAAAGAATTCCTTGTAAGTATGTCAATTTTATTTTTATTTTCATCGTTTCCATTTATTTTAGTTTTATGTACGTTTTCTTCAAAGTAATTAATTTTATATTCAAATGTCTAGATTCTGTCTCGCGATTATTATTAGCTTCAAATTAAGATTTCGATTTGATTATTATACCAAATGTATATTGCTAACAGGGTCATATTTACAAATTGGTTCTTCTCCTTTTGGGTAGCATCTAATTATTTTATTAACTGCTTTTTTATGCATATACATATATGGTTAGGACAGAGGCCAATTTGTGTGATGAAATGACACGATGTTGTCAAGAAATTAAGTGACTTGTTCCCCATCAATTTGCAAAAGAATGGATTATTTGGAATTGATTCAAGAATAGAAGAGGTGGAATTATTAATACAGCTAGAAGGAAATGGTGTGAGAATGGTGGGAATATGGGGCATGGGCGGTATTGGCAAGACAACTCTTGCTGACAAAGTATTCAATAAAATTAAGAACAAATTTGATGGTCACTCATTTGTTCAAAATGTGAGGGATAAATTAAGCAAAAA